>PNEQ01041913.1:0-29752 GCA_003012365.1 Medauroidea extradentata
ATTACATCGCTTCTCGTCAAGGGGGCACATTCCTACCATTTGCTGGCAGTTCTATGGGACAGACGCACACGCTGGTGGCACACGGCGTCGCGGGGGCGGCGTCTGGACGCCGCTACCTCGTGTGCCCACGTGGCCGGATATGTTCCCATATGCCGTGGCTGTACGGCGCTCGGCCCGTTCCGTAATGGTGGCTTGATGCACACGACGGGCTCAGAGAGAGGGAGTTGCGGAACGACCCGCGTCAAGCTTTAAACACAGTGGATGCATGCGGCACAAAATTCGCCAAAAGTAGTTTGATTCAAGCTGCCAGTGTCGTTGCACAGTAATGAAAATCTGGTGTAACTGCACTATGCCAACTGTACTGGTATAAAAACACCAAGTTTGAATTAAACTAAGCTACAATTTATTTCGTGTTGTAAAGTTTAAAAATTTCAGCCAATAGAAACACAGTATAAAAGAAAAACTGTAAAAGACATCCGCCCAACTTCACTTATACTTTCGTTGCTTAGCAACCAGCATATAAGTATCTCTGGCGAAGAACAATCGTATTTACAATTTGATACATGCGTTTTGAAATCTACATATTTTTTTCAAGTTAAGATAGTTAGCTTGCTCTTCTGAAATTCTTTGTTTATGCAGTTAGTAAACAGTGGACGATTGAGTTGCTTGATTTACAAGTAAGGTTAGGAAGGCAAGGTAATATGCAAATTTGATAATTTTATTGTTTCAGTTGCAATACAACACGAATTTACGAGGCACACCTAAGGAGAAAACTTGCTTTAAAATATTTTCACGACAGTTCGGCAAAACAGTTTTAGAATATGTAAAATAAAACACATCGTCACATATTGACTTCGACGATAGGAAAGAAAAAATTAAGTAAAACAGTTAATATGGAAAATGTAGAAAATTTATCCTTTTCTTAAAATCGTGTCATTAAATACATGAGATCAATAAGAAACACAAACATATACTTTGACAGCACAGGTGGTGCCAGAAACATTGCTGCAATTTACAATGTGCCAAGTTGGTTACACAGTCCATCGACATGTTCCCTACACGTGCCATAATTGTTACGTGGGCAACGTTACAGACAGGACCTCGCAGCATGTTGCCTACATATACCAGAAACATTACATGGGCAATGTTGCAGATGGAACCTAGCAGTATGTTTCTTACATGTGCCAGAAACATTACACAGGCCACATTGCAGATGGGACCTCGCATCACGTTGCCTGTACATGCCAGAAACGTTACGGGGCAACATTCCAGATGGGACCTCGCAGCACGTTGCCTGCACGTGTAAGAAATGTTCCAATTGTGACTTGCCCCACCATCTCAGTTAGTTTCATTTCTGACCAGCAGATGCCATACACGAATAATGGTAACTGTTTTATATTCACATATGACGAAATGTGATTACAAACAATAGCAATTTTTTGTTATCACATTTCGTCATCATTCTGATATTAAGTGACAATATTGTACATATTTGCACTTTGCGCAATAGTGTATGGAAGATAGAAAAATGGATCTAGAAGTTTTATAATAAGACTGTTCATGTTATAACAATGTGCTAGTCATGCACTTTTGAAGTGCAGGCAACATGCTGATGACATGCAGGCAACATGATGGTAACGAGCAGGCAACCTGCTGGCGATGTGCAGACAACCTGCTACTGTGACATGCAGGCAACATTACATTGTAACGTTGGCTCTCTGAGATGTTGATACATTTCCTGCACCCATTCTGCACATGCACGTGATATCCTGGAATGCTGTGGCAACGTTACAATGTTAGAGTGTGACATGCAGGCAATGTGCAGGCAACAATGCTGTCCTGTTAGGCCAATGGCACACTGAAACACCTGAACCAAAATAACGAATAGCTGACATCAACAGCCATTTTCCAACATAGACTACCTGCACTCACTAGACCATCGTAAACCACAATTCTTCATTCTTATACTCATATACTTTATTACGGTTATTGTCATTGAGTACATGTTTGCATTCAAACTTTAGAATTTTGTTAAAGATTTTCGTTTCGAACATGTTTGAAATTTTCTTGAATCAAAATATTAAGAATTAAGAAGAGGTTTTTCCGAAAGTATTAATTCAATTAACATAATAATTAAGTTCTGTACACGAATAAATCTACAATAAAAACTAATTTGAACATTACTTACTTAAATAATATATACAAAAATAATAAGAAATGTTGTACTGGCTATTCAGAATATTCTTATACCATGCAGGATTAATAGATACTTGTAAAGTATCAGTAGAAACCTTATTTATTTTGTGCATAATTTGTTTACAAATCGTGTGATAACTATTCAAATGGCGCCTTCAATGTAAAATGAATTAAATTTCTTGAATTATTATATTACTCCCAAATTTGATCTCAACAATTTTTTGATCATGTGAAAACCTTAAGTTAATTAATTGATGCACATAATTTTCGGATTTTAAAAACAGAAAAGTCACTAATGATAAAAACATTAATGGTGGATAATTAAAAAAAAAGTATCAATATTTTAGTGTAGGTTTCTTAATGTTGGAGCAAACATGGCGTCTTATTTGCGTTCGACCTGACGTTTATAGAGAAAATACAATACTACGCTCAGCCTGCTTCCTACCGTACATTATAAGAACTTTAAATCTACGAAGATATTTGTCTCTTGTAATTGCATTGTATGTGCTGCTATCTCTAAGCGCTGCCACTTACTTAGAACTAAATTGAAATATTGGAACTAATTTTAAGCGATTCTGCATTTAACTATCCATTTGAGTGTCTTGAAAGTCGTATTTACAGTGAAATAAACATAATGTATCTCATGTAAGAATTACATTTTTTGACAGTTGTGCTGGCATGATTTTTTTTAAGCAGTCAGCTTCCATTCTTGCATTTACCACATTTTGTTTATGGATTCAAATCGTGCCATATATAAATCTATAGTATTTATATTTACTGTATATTATAGCGTAACATTTGTAATAGTTCTAAAGCCTAGCGTGTGTGCCGAGTTCTGCAGGAAAATACTATATATGTTTATATACGGTACAGTGTGCCAGTCAGCTTCATCCTGTGAATGGACGCTAACACAACTGTAAAAAAAAATAAAAATCTTACATGAAACGAACTACATCAATACTGACAAGAGAAAAACAGCGACGAAACATAGTAAACAAGAATAATCCCAAAATAACAAAGTAATTTACGTCCTAACGAATAATCTAAGGAATAAAGCGTCTACTTTCAGCGAATATGTTTATGTATGAAGAAAATAACGATAATAAGTTAAAATATCAATTATGGTGAAAATTAAAATATTTTCCCATGCCGGGAATCGAACCCGGGCCTCCTGGGTGAAAGCCAGGTATCCTAGCCACTAGACCACATGGGACTGTTGCAGCCCAAATCGGATTTTGTTGTACAGGATGTAAAGAAAGATAATTTACAACTCCTTACAATAAAAAGAGGAAATTGATATACTAAATTGCACAGGGACTCACTCAAAAAACCAGCTCTGAAAGTTTTGTTCATATATGCTTGATGTAATGTTCACTTCCACTGCGCGCCTCTACTTGCACCCACGATGTCTAATCTATATTTCACCTCCACCCATATTATGACGAAGCATGTTCTTCTCATTTACACTTGCTACTCCGGTAACCCGAAACAGAGTGGGCGATTTCATTATACACCAAACAAAACTTTCAGATTATCTGATTTCAATGAGCCCTACATATTGTAATGCCAATTAAGTAAACGTTATTGATATGAGCAATAAAACAACCTTTCTTTCTGTACACTTTAAATTTAAAAAATATATAGCAAGTGTAATATTAATATAATCATAATAGTTGTGATGATTCGTAAAAAAAACTATATTTTACCGCCGAGACTATTACCGAGATATTTTTTTCGGGTTTATATGTAAACAGGGGCGTCATTTGGGGTTACAGGGGGGGGGGCAAATGCCCCCCCCCCTGGATTTAGAATTTTATGTGTATAAATATATTTCTTGTATTTTTAATGTAAATAATGCTAACTTAAGGACATAAAACTGAAGTTTTATTATTAAAGTATCTAATTTATACATGCTTAATTAATAAAAAAGGTGCAACAAGGCCACTGTCCCCAGAAAACAAAATCTTGCCCCCCCCCCCCTAGAAAAACCTGAAATGACGCCCCTGTATGTAAAAACATTCCGATACCTAGTTAGACAATACAAATAACTTTCTGATTATCAATTTGAATTTAAAAAAAAGTGGGCCTACTGCTGAAATCTGTTAGTGTTAAAATATGAAGATAAATTTTACTAATCTAAAATTTTGTAGGAAAAATAGCGGGGGGGGGAAGACAATTCTGAAACGTCAATTAGTGTACAGCCAAGAGAAAATCAAGCTATGTATACCACATTTTATGCTTTAAAATGTAAACACAATGCATAAAAAGTATTTTATTTAGGTAATGATTTGAAGTAGAAGTAAATTTTCATTAAATTTGTGGATTTACCTTGGTTGCCACTCGCCGTCTCCAATACTAAAGGACAGGCCTAGACGGTGTCCGGTATTACTGGTTTCTATTTGGCAGTACATCAACAAAATTCGGTCACGATTCGAACTTGCAGCTTTAAATAGGTAGTATTGTTTTACGTGCCATCGAAATTATTACGATCACGCAACGTATCATTAAATTATTGTCAAAACGTTAAAAATCATCTTAAAAATTGTACCAAGAATAATGTGTATTATGTGTATGTAAAATTGTATAAGAGAAGGCCTGTATGGCTCTAATATTGCCAGCATTCTAAAACAATAATAGTATACTGCATGTCCCCATACTCACGTAAAATAACATATGAGTAATAATAATATATTTTTGCTTATTTAATTCAAGGACAGAATAGCTCAAGGACAGATCCAGGTACGAGCGAGGAGGAGGGACGATAAGAGGGATCATCCCCCATTTTTTTAAGTTCCTAAAAACATATAGAAACGAAACAGAAAAGGTCTTTACTGCACTCAAATTGTGCTTACATTTGTGTAAATTTTACTCAGCAGTGTACACTCAGCAAGAATGCGCGCACAAATAATTAAGGTAAGTTTTAAAATTAGCAATTTGCACTTCCCCAAATTGTCCTTCCCAGCCACTTAACTCATAAAAAAACTCGTCGCCGGATGGGGTCAACTTTCATAGAACTGATACGTTCATCCCGTTATGATGACATAACAACTTTTGCTTTTGAGTACAAAAGCATAGCCAGACAGGTGACTCAGAAAGTCAAGGAGTCAGAAAACTTGCCCCCTCTAGTTTTTTCTAGCAAGGAAACAAATCGGAAAGAAGAAATTTAATGTAGGGCCCGTATTAGTGACACACAAGAAATTCCTAGTTTACAAAATTTTACAAAGTACAGTATCGTGTTTAATAGTCATAAATTATCTTATTTTCAGTGAATTATTAAAACATGTAAATGTGCTGATGCCTTATTACTGACGTGCAGATACGTCTAAATGTTTATTCTAAAACAATATTTAAAAAATATTTTTAAAAATTTTATTTGCTTTGTGGTGGATAAATCGAGTAGAAATTCTCAATATTTTTATTCACTCTGTGACTTTTTTCGACTGAATATATTTAATTTGGTAAACAATGCAAAGTATTAAGACCTTCCCTCCCTCTGTTTCCTAACACTCCAGACCAAATCTTTGTCATGGCAACGCTACTGTTGGGTAGGAGGAAAAAAAGGAGGGGGGGGGCCTTCTTTCTGTGCTGCAACCGAAAAATCAGTTAACTACGGGAATACACTTTCGTCAGTGTCAATTACTTGGCGCAATGATAGTAGCTCACTCAATGAAAACAGAAATCAAAAATGTTTGAAAAGGATGCGTTAGATTTGTCCAGTATAGAAAAGTAAATAATATGCTGTAAGCAATTTATGTGACAAAAAACAAAGATAATTTATTTCTGATCAAATAACGTATCTTGTATTGTAAGTTCTTTCAAAATGTTCACATTTAAATGAGTGCGAATACCGAGCACAAAAAAAAAAAAAAACTAACCAGCACGTTTTTATTCCAGGCGTAAGTAAATGGTGAACTAATCGACGTCTGACAGCGAACCGACGATTATCAGTTGAAAAGACTATTCAAACTGCCGTCGTGTAACGTATTTATATTCTGCGCATTTTCAGCGCATTTTACCGGACCCTGTTTCGACTTATCAAGGTAAAAGAATAGGTTAATTTATTTGCGAACTATGAACAATACGGGGACACTTCAATCCCCATCAGTCGGGTAAGTGAAGCGATTGAATGTATTGTTAATTAGGGAGTCAATCTTACCGGCAAATACAACATACAGAAATAAAGGTTTTAAGGTAAATTTCCTTCTTGAATATAAGGGAGCGAAATACACTTACGTGTAAGGGATAGTTATTGTAGTAAAGTAAGTTCATATAATTAATAATAAGGGAGAAATTTCCGCACAATGGTGAAGAATTGCAGTTGCAGCGTGTTCGTTAATGTGTTTTTTTTTTTTTTTTTTTTTTAAGAAACTTTTCCACATATACCCATTGTACCGATGTACGAAGAGCAAATACACTTCAAACGATGACGGAAGGTGGTTTCAAAGCATCATGTTAATTAGACAAATTATTTCGGAGCACCTCAAAATGACTAAAAATATATTTTTTAACTTGTTATACTATCAGAAACACTATTCACGTTATTCATGTGAAACTACTCTAGAAGCATAGTAGATTTAACTTAACACTTTAAACCAATAAAAATACGGGGTAACCACTGAAAGTGTGAGTCAGGCGAGTGACCTACGATACCACTGCACGCCGTTTCAGTGTCTTGCGATAGAAGCTATGCCGCACTAGATGACCCGGTCAACATCGCCCTTGGTGCCGTGTGTCTTTCACTCAAACACACGGCCAGTAGACGTTCGCCTAAATGGATATGGAAAGATAAGATGCCGAGCGAATGATTGGACTACTCAATCGTCAACAAAATCTAAACTACTCGACATAATTCGGTGGAAATTTTTTGCTGAGTAGATATTTTATTAGTGGACGTCTGTTTATACAGCAATAGTCTGTAGTATAGTTTATTTTTAAGTAAAAAAATTAAAAACTAAAAAAAAAAACGGCCTAAAACCACAAAATTAATAATATTAAAAAACTGTTATTTTTACATCGATCAACTTGATATTATCCAGAGCTCTATAACGATCAAATTTAAAAAAATACTCGTTTATTAAATTGAAAATAATTTTTTTACATCCTCAAACCTCTGCACGAGAGGTTTTCGGAAAGTAAAATTATTTTCAAATCAAGACGCTTGTGTTTTTTTTTTTTTTTTTTTTTTTTTTTAAGCATACTACTTACATTTAACATTGTAGGGCGCACAAAATGAAAATACTAGACGTAAGTTTAGCACTCCGCGAGTGGTCCTTATCGGTCCCCTGTCTTCGAACCTCTAAAGCGGGTACTGTGGCACGCGGGAGTACTCACCTTCCACTGTACTTCGTCCATGACGGACGGATCTAACTGGTAGCGCTCCATGTACCAGTCGAAGGCATCGTTTAATGCCTGGATGAAGTCCGAGTGGAGGTCGAACGCCAGTACCGCCCACATAATCTTGCCCAGCAGTACAAAGAGCAGCGAGGACGTGTACTGCAACCACACAAACACCATCAACATTCATCAGTCTCCCATTAGGAGTGAGCATTACCACAGTATACTCCAAAATTGTGCAATCTGTGTAGGTACTGCACATGTCTGAAAGGGTTGCGCAAAGCCGGGGCTATCGAGGTACGTCGGGAGTTCATAACCTAGCCGCGACTGGTTTAACCAGGACAGCTAATGCTCGACAAACCTAAGTGTGTCCTAGGAAAATATGTGAATTACAGCCATCCCCTTCTCTGACATACCTCACCCTCCTACTCTACACTCTCCCAGCCAATAGCGAGGAAGTAGCTTGCCCATTGCGACAAGTGCTGCGTACAGTCTCGTCAGCCGGAAAGTGACAGCCCCGTGTGTAGTTGTTGTCCTACCTTTATTTCAAGGGTTGCACAAGCTTATTAGACCTACTACAGATGGTCGCTTACAATATGAATGGAATGTACATGGAGGGAGGGCCCCAAGACATTCCCCTCTCCTGCTTTTACACGGTGATCTCGAAACACTAGCGCTATTACCTCCGCTACCCGGGGCTACACTTAGGTTTGTCGAGCAGTAGGTTGAGTGGATTAACTGCTACTAATCTAGGTCTGATCTAATCATAAATAATTTGGTGACAATGATCCTCACTGGAATGTATACCTCATTGCGCCGAATATTTTGCTAGTGATGACGAAACGGCAGCGGTTGCTCAAATAATGGCTGTTAATTCTTTGTCCTGTGAAAAGGCTGGTAGGCAGGTACATAAGGCATGGCACAAAATATAACAAGGAAAACTTTCAATGCAATTTCAAGGTAACTGTAACATGCTGGACTCACATACATGAGGACATCCTGATTTCTGTCTTCCATGGTTAACCGAAGTCGCTGTAGGCGAATGCTGGGACCGGCTCATTGTTTCATTTCAGGCCCTGCTACCTTCTCTAATAATTTCGCTGTCAACGAGACGTAAATAAAGCCCATTTATCTTACCTCATCGTGTAATTTAAAAGACAGCATTGAAAAATAAGAGAGTAAACCTAGTAAACAGTATTTGCCGTCTTCCTCAGAATTTTTTTTTTTCGCTAGTTCAATTATCAGAATGTTAGAATCCACCATCCAGTGTATACCTAAGCCCAGACCATTTGTCCATTAGCTGCCACTCAGTGGAACATCAGAAAATGAAGGAATAGACAGGTATTGAATATGTATACGACAATGAATTCTAGCATGCGGGTGTTTGCACAATCGGAATTCTCCTATTCTTACATATGACTCATTCCTTCTGCGTTAATAACCTTTCATCGTTACTAAAGCCACAAAATTACAGTGTCACAAATAATTCACCAGAAAGGCATCGCACCAGCAATATTGGCTCTCAAAGTTTGTCAAAAATGTTCTTTTTAAGATTGTTCTCGATAATTGCAAATTTCAATAAATATATTTAGTATTAATTATGTACCTAATAACGTAGCATCGACAGCGTGGTCATTAGAGACGCAAAAAGGGTCTCAGACAGGAAATTAGGGAGGGAATCTGCCATGGCCTGTAGTGAGGGACCTTGAGGGGATATGTCGGAGGAAATGCCTGTTTTAGCTTTTCTTCAACTGCATGACAGGATTATAACATTTAAAACACGGGGCCAGTATCACAACGGAAATAAATAAAAATGCTGAAATTTTAAATAAAAATTTAAAAAATTCAATATATTTTTATTATAAAATACTTTACTTTTTGATTTAGTATAGAAGACATTTTTGCCTACAACGTCGTTATTCACTGTGGATTTTTTTAGTTTGGTATGTGAGTTAGAGCCGTCCTTAAAACCGTACGATGCAAGTGTTGAATTTAACGAGCCATTTCTCAAAAACCATGACAGATAAAAAAATATCATAAGAGCAAAATTTTGTTGCAATTTGTGTATGAAATTAGATTAAATATCTCATGTACAAATAAAAAAATAATACATGATGATGAAAACTGCTGGAGACCATGATCTTACACTCTGTGACTTCAAGATTATAACAAATGGCCCTAATCCAATAATACTAAATAGCGTATAGGAAGGGCACCCTAACACAGGACATCACACCCCAGATTTTACATATTTTTTGATATTGTCGCCCGTAGGTGTCTGCCGAACCTTGAATGACGACATGGAATGAGGTCATGTGATGGAGAAGCGACGGAATAAAATGACCGAGGGAAAAGGGAGTACTCCAAGATAATAAAAATCTCTCAAATGTTATTTAGGTGAGAGAGAGAGAGAGAGAGTGAGTGAGTGAGTAAGAGCCTATACACAATTGAACACTTTAACATTTGACTGTACACTTCCGATACTTTAAGTAGTTTGTCAATACACAATACAAATGTAAAGTTAAAGTAACGGCAGCTGAAAAACTATTTAAGAATTTGTTTTTGAAACGAAATTATTGCGATATAAATCATTATAAATTTGCCATAAAAGTATATCACGTAAATTTTCTAAAAATATTTTCAGTTATTTAAATGTATAATTTATGATAATATTTAGCAGGACACGCAACGCCATCTATTGACAAAACTTACAGTTAATTTACAAGTACTTCTCAAATGCTATTTTCAAGGTTTTCCGAATACATTTAAGAGATACGTGTTACGTTTTCATGAAATCCAAGTACTGGAGAATAAAACGTTGGTGAGAAATAAAGATTTTTCGTTACAACTTTCATTATAAGCTGTTCTTTGCAAACGGCCACCTTGACATTGACTTAACGTTTTGCGGTTCCACTGCGTACGACTCCATAAGAAGCCATGTATTGAAAGCTATCATAAAGTCAAATGTCAATGGACTTTCAAGTGATGACCCTGTTGTTTTATTGTGGAAAGTTTGTGGTAATGTCCAATGCAGGTTTCAATGGCTTAGTTTTACGATTACGATCGATATTTTTTTCAGCTACAGCAACGTGAAAAAGTCATTTTTATCACTTTTGAGGACCTTGGGAATCATGTTTTCAATAAGCAAACGGCAATTTTTAAATCGCAGGGACACAGTTGGAAGTGTGTCTTCTTTCCGTAGATGAACACATTAGAAACATGTTTAATAGTTATACAAGAAAAAATAGTTTCTGTAGCATGCTACAGCATGGCCCACGCATCCGTGGGGAAGGGAAAGGACACTCACTATGTTGAAGGAGGCTGCGCTGCCGACAGCGGCCGCCCAGACACCGACGAGGGACAGCACGAAGAGAGCCAGCGAGGTGGCGGCTATAGCTGCTGGGATGTACGTCACGTAGACGTAGACCAGGTTCTCCAGGTGTCTGAACGTGTCCCACACCATCACACACAGTGGCACCTGCACACTGGCCAGCACCTGCAACATACAGCCATAATTATATATAGAAATACGTACCTAATTAAGTGCAAGTAGCACTGCGTTAAGGGCACGGACCCCAGTTTCTTTATGTTTGACGATAATTATTTTTTAAAAACATTAACGGGAGTCTATATCGTAAATTCGCTCCGTAACTTTGTTAAGGCTATTTTTAACTACGTACTCAAATTTTGTCGATACGGAAGGCTGTAAAATAGTAGCTAATTAGTTAATTAACGAAAGTCCCTTTTAATTGATAAACTAGCTAAAATCTTCATACAGTTTGTCTCGAAAAAATTACATTACATAGTGAAACAAATTTGCAACGAAGTTACAAAGCAGCTTTACAATTTCAGCAGTCGTATGGGTTTTACAAAATAATTCTCTGGAAAGCCGAGAAACTCGGGCCCAAGTCCGCAACTATGCCGGTTCCAGTCAGACAGATAGAACCCGTCCTATTTTTCATCGTAGTGTCGTAGTGTATATTCACGCGCATGAGCAATGCACACTTTTAGGCAAGGCGCATATGAAGTACGCAAGAAAGGTTGCCAATATGCTGCGGATATAAATACAATTCTTTGATCTTATTAAACACACGACTGCCGGAGTTATCAAAACACAAATATACAACAGAGTTAACTTATTTGGGAATCACGTACATTTTTTTGTTTGTAAAATGTCTTTCGGGAATTCTACAGTTATAATTTATGGATTATAGAAAACCAACACCAAAAATATATTTATTTTCTTTATGTACCGAAAGTTGTTAGTAAACAGTGATAATGTGTACGTAACACGGAAGTTTTGTTACGTAATTATGGTGTAAAATCGCTATCGATGTTTATGAACAGAAATAAGTAATGAGCTGAGTAGAGAATTAAGGACAGTGTATACTGAGATTTAGTCTAGGACCAAAGTACGCCTAAGTTCACTGGTGTAGCGGCTAGGGCGCTCGCCTCCCACTAATGCGATCCGGGCTCGATTCCCGGTGTGTCGATCCCTGTTTTGGCATTTCGGAATTGTGCCGGACAATGTCGTTTGTTGGCAGGTTTTCTCGGGGACCTCCCATTTCCCCCGGCACCTTTCATTCCAGTGCTGCTCCATGCTCACCTCTTGTTACCACCTCATCATAGCGCTGAAAAACTTGCTGCTAAGCGGTAAACAAAAATCTTAACTTCACTTCTAAATTTCAATGTCAGAAGTAAATCTCACAACAAGATGCTGATAAGTGTTTTTGCATAATAATTGGATACTGCAATATGGATATTTGTTAGTTACAAAAAAATTTTGCTAAATTTTCTAAAACAATTCACAATCCATCGTTTAAAATGGGATTCAGAGGTATGAAACTACAGTATTTGGAGGTTTTAACTTTAAACTTAATTAATTTCGTTTATAACCAATATTTATTAATAGGTTATTTTATTACGATTAAGCAACAATACCTAGTAGAAGCTGACTGTGAATATGTTAACCTTACTTGCACTTAAATAGCCGCCATATTGTCTTCCTGTCAATTTTTAACGATAGACAACACTGGCATACTGTCGCATTTAGTAAACTATTTAATTAACCAATTTCAAGCCTTTAGGAAGCAAACAACGAAATATTAAATACGAAATTACTTTGTGGAATATTTGTCTGTTAGTGTGTCAAGATAAATCTAGTCCATGTATAATATATGTTAGAGATAAATCGAAAATCCGTCGACTGTGTATGTTCCATTTACGGTTTTATACGTAACTTGGCTACAGTCAGGCGAATGTGTCGCGCCCCGGTTTGTTTAAGAACTACGCTGACAGAATATTTTAATAAATTTTCTTCGTACAGTTTTAAGGGCGTTATATACCTGCGCGCTAGAGACTTCTCGGAAGTGACGGAGTTATTAAGGCGACATTGGATCGCGTATAAAATGCCGCAATGAACTAATGTGCAAGATTCAGCCGATATATTTTTACTATGGTACATTAAGTGGCTAGCATATAATTTTGTTCGTGGAAATTCTGTAGCAACGTTCAGTGAACGTTTGTGAGTTTCACATACTTTCATTAAGTACATTTTAAAGTACGTCAGTCTGAAAACGTTGTTTTTAGTTGTGTTCGAAGCTACGAAACTATTTTTGTAAATGAGCAAGGTGTCTTAACAATGATATTGTCCTTGTCCGGTGTGTTTGCTTTAGGCACATTCGCACAATGCACGCTTAATTGGGGTGGTGGGGGGGAAAGGGTGTTTAGACAATTTTATTGTATTTTCAGTTTTTGAGTCATAACATTTATTCAAATTGTATTACCAAAATGTTCTCTTCGACAAAGCATAACTGCTTGACATAAATAATAATGGAATTTTTTCATTAATTTTTCACGTAGAAACACGGCAAAACAATTATAGGTTAACATTCAAGAATTATCTTGCCATGATTCTGCATGGCAAATTAATGAAAGATTTTATTATTATTTATGTCAGGCTGTTCACCAAGAATATATCCTATGGCTTTGTCGAAGAGCAAATTTTGATAATACAATTTGAATAAATGTTATATGGATAAAAAAGTGAAAATACGATACGATTTTCTAACACCTACATCCTCCTTAAGGCGCCAACTACCGCGAACTGTTTTCCACGTTGAAGACTCAAAAGCGAAGGAACGATAAGGGTTACACTGATACGTGCCTAGTGTCTCATCGATACTATTGGCAGGACTTTATAAAGTGGCACTCAGTGCTTCTGTTGTACTGCTGGAATTATGGGGCGTAGAGGTGACCCTATAATGTTATTAGTCAAAAGTCTGGTCCAAAATTCGTTTCAGAGTTCGATTAATTTCGTGTGAATGTTAGCAACGCCATTCGATAACCACGAAGGCAGGTCCTCAAAAGGGTATGGTACATAATTCAGTGCTAAAAGCATTAATAGTAAAATAGTAGGATTCTAGAAGCTTATTTGCAAAAATCCAACAGCAACCATAGACATTAGGTTTCACCAATTTTCTGAGCAAAAATGTTTCTCGATTAACGTATTTCTGAAGAACAATCTCTGACATCGAAATCTCGTGCATTTAATTGCGGCGCAACAGATTACGCCTAGCAAATGTATCATTTTGGGTTAAAGGGGGATTGATCCCTGGCACTTCGGTTTTACGGTTTTTCTTATAAAGTAGGGAATATATACATTGTTTTACTTTTTTCACGCTGACAAGGCATAGTTTATAGTTTCATTTACATTTTGGAATCAATATGACATTGTTTCTGTTAATTTTGTGGCCTCTGTAGTCGCTCGCGTAAATAAAGAAATTTTTCCTTTTCAGCTGTTTCCTATGGTTCCAGCAATTACGGAAAATCGATTAAGTTTGTATCTATGCCCTGTCGTGACAAAAATTTTGATACCTTCGACTGGAACAGAAGTTATCGAGAAGAAACAGATAAATCCAAGGTGGTAGGGATCAAGACCCCTTAATTTTCGTTCATTAAGAGTGCGCGGTAGATAAATAAACTCTGAAAACATCAATTGATTTCTACGCTTTTTCGAAGCCAATATGGATAAAATACTCAATGACAATCCTAGACAACGGAATTTGCCAACATTATGAGTAAATATAAGTAAATATTTATCCAGAATTATTTATTCGTTACGCGTGATCTCTTGCGCCGCAGTTAAATGCACGAGGTTCCAGCGTCAGAGATTGTGCCTCAGAAGTTTGTAACACTGGAAACAATTTTTTTTAAAACGTTGGCTAAAACTATTGTCTAGGATTGCAATTGTTCACTTTTTGCAAATTAGTTTCAAGAAACCTACAGTTATAGATTAATGCTTTTAGTGTTGAATTATGTACCACGCTCTCTTAAGTTGGCTAATATTATTATCTAGGGTTGTTGTGTAGTTCTTCCATATTGACTCTAAAAATGTGTAGATTTAAAACAGTATAGCTTGTACAGCGTTTATTTATCTACCACACAGTCTGAAGGCGGCAAAACCATCGCTTCTCCTAGATGTAGGTATGTATAAGAAGTTGTTACACAGATATCTACACACACGAGCAAATACTGTACTTTTGTTATCTTATCTGACTGGCGTTCTCACGGGAATATCTGGCCTATGCCGCTCGCTGTGCCACGCACGATCAAAGCAAGCAGGTGCCTGTCTTGTAAATAAACGAGCTTCTCTCTACGACACTGTGTTGTTACCTCATAAGGGCGCCGTTCTGTGCTTTAGAAGCTCAGAAATGAAGACACAAGGGCGACCTTGCAACACGCATCAAATGCCGCATCGCCTCAACGAGCCAAGCTCTGAAATAACGTGCAAGGTTCCGGCAGAACCGTTTTTACAATGGTACGTTAAGCGGTGACCATATTATTCTACTGGTGGAAAGTCTGTAGCAAAGTTAAGCGCGCATCGCAATACGAGATTCACGTACATACAGTTAGTACATTTTGCAGTACGGCAGTCTGAAAAGGCCGTTTTCAGCTGTATTGGAGAACTTATAAACATTGTTTTTAATAAGCATAGTGTCTTAACAATGACGTTCCGACTTTTCTGAAGTGTGCTTTCTTTTCGTACGTTGGCACAGTGGGCACACGTGGAATTATTTCGTATAAAAAATCTGTTTACGAACACAAAACACATTTGAGCGTGAGGTAGGCGCCTGCCTATCGTACTGGCAGAAACTTAGTTTGAATGGACAACCAATGTTCAAATTAATTACTTCTCAAAGGACCCACTTAAAAGACTTTGCACATAACATTACTTAAGACATTTTTAGATAAAAAGGATTTCAGAAATTGTATACGATTATATTTGTGAGAAATATTAAATTTAAAACTACGTTAAAAATATTAGGTAAGTATTAAAAATAAAAACAAATTGCAAAATTTCTTATACGATATTTTTACAAAAATTTTACTCCCCTGAGACATAATTTAACATTGATTTCCTATTTAATTTAAAAACCAGTAGTTGCAAGCTAGTTAGGCAGAACACTTAAGACTTCTTACAAATGGTTATTTTGGTTAATATCACTAACGTTACTTAAGTTAGTATACCTATAGATAGTTCTGTGTTCTAACCCATGAGATATATTTTTAAGAATTAGTGACAGATTTTGGTCAGCTGTCACATCTGATACTCCTAATGGCTGTAGCACGGTACGTTTCCTCACTTGGCTTCCTATTCAAAATATTGTCTACTCATTACCCTCTACTAGCCCTAGAAATTTGTAATATGAATTTCCGAACACCATGTATTTCCACCAGTTGCTAAAACAATTCCAGGCGTTAGAAAGCTGAGGTCGATATTATCCAACGAATGTATTCGTAACACATGTTTTCTTTGTGTCTTGAAATTGTATCAGAATGTCATGGCTTATTATTCGCCGCTTGTGTGATGCTGCGAACAAATGAAGGTAATTATTATATATGTTTGTTTAAAACTTCTGCAATAATAACACATTAATCTTTTGACATTTGAATCATTTTTATTTGTTTCAAATTTGAAATAATCATAGGGACAGTAATTTTGATTTGAAAATCGCCTATATAACTTTCTAAGTTAAATAACAAATGGCGATTTCTTGTGCAGAGTGAACACTTAAAAATAAATTTTTTTTTATTTGCTAAACAAATGCACGTTTTCGATTTTTTTGCTGATTACTTCTTATTATTATGGATTCTTTATTTTCAATTCCAGGGCCTTAGGTACACATCTGAATCTATTCCTCGTGATCACTGGCAACGTATCTTACTGCAGAGAAGTCTTTCAGAATAATGTTACTACGACACTACACGTCTACGATTTGCAGGTATAACACCAAGATGCTGTGACGTAACCACTGACCATATATAGGTGGTGCAGATGTTATGTAAGGCATTGAAACAAGCTGACGCCAAAACATTTTCACTAAAATAAAGAGTGTCTATATATTATTTATTGACTCTTAATTTATCATTTACGCATAAGTCTACATGTGATTACTTCCTACACAATTAAAAATAATATGCTATATACTTTTTATTCAGATACGCTCGTTCACCAGGACATATTTCCCGTGGCTGAAAGCAAGGGTATGGAACTGATGACTTTCTCATACAAATTGTCACATCGCCCTTATGCACAATACGCTATACTGGTGAGCAGATTCTCACATCATACTACTTTTTCAATTAGATTTCGAGCGGTCACCCTACCATTATATTGGACACGACTCTGTAATAGAGTTCAGTGTACCCGACAATCCTAATTTCTTTTGCATTCAGAAGTTATATTCTGAAATACCGTTCCAGTTATTATATTTTGAAATTCCGTTTTTTTAGACTGAAATTTTTACCGATTTTGAAAGGCCTTGAAGGAGCATTTATATGATGGGAGCAATTTTGTAAATACCATCCTGTTACTGTTTTCAATGTTATTTTACTTTCTCATTTGCGTAAGTAAATTTATAGCGAACATGTTTAACAGTTTATGAAAAAATTGTAAACATGATGTAACGCAGATTAAGCGAGACGTAATGAAATACCTAAACTGTTACTTTTTGAACAATGTTTACTATGACTATCATTTTTACGTAAACATGTAAAGGCAAATAAGTTACTATAACGTATTACTACGCTGTCAGTAGGTTTGTTATCTTCACAACGTACAATGCATGTGTCGGCTTTGTCATCTTCTACATCAGCTGTTCTTGCATCAATGTCTTCAGTTATCATTTTGTCAGATAACATGTGGATAAGCTTTGATTTGTTGTTCGTTCTCTTTTGTGAGAAGTGTTCTTGCTGAACTGTCACCATCATGTATAGCCAAAAAATTTATGTATACTGGTGAGGATTTAAAGGATCTGTTTTTCCCAGTAACTGTTGATAAGACATCATTTTAGCTCAAGGTAACTGAAAATGTTATTGACAACTGTTTTTCTACTGCATCGTGTTAAACGTAGTGTTGGTTCCAGTTTCTTCTGTATGTGAAAGCAGTATGTGACGTATGTTAGGAACGACTATTAATAATTTCACTGTTTTTAGTCAACACACACCAACAGCACTAAATGAGTAGTACAAAGACGAATAAGTGGCAAACAGACATAAGAAATTTCCTAGTATTCTTTATTGCATTGCCTCAATCACTATGCAACATATTTATCGTCTCTCAAAAATTTTTGGGGTTTACTTCGCACAATTTATTTTGTAAATGATGGTTTAAAGTCACTTATATAAATATCTGTTACATAATTTTAATGGTAAATAATTGTTTTGTATCTAATCATTGTAACGTATTCCTCTATGCTAAGCAATCAAAAAGTTATTTCAATTGGTAAATAATCTATTGTAGAGAAATCGACACACACTTATGTTTGGTATGGTTAAATATGGAGGAGTATCATAACGCAATTGTGGGAGAAAGAGAGAAAGACTTATGCAAGGGCGGAGGAAACAGGAGATCTCGGAGAATACATGCTGACCAGCGAAAATTCGAAATGCTAAAATACGAAGTGATCTCGCCGGGAAAAGAACATGGGTCATGCTTCAGAAGGCTGCTGACCTATGTAATATAGGCATAATAGACTCTCCCCCGTCCTACCTAACCCTTAATTTTCGGATTAAAAAAAGATACATGAAATCGCATTTTATAAATTTATGTACTCGACGTGTTCTAACGAAAATATTGATTCGATTACTCGCAAGGTTATCAAGCTGTTGATGATATCTAGAAAACATATTTTACGTTTTTTCAGCATATCAATTTGTGAATCTCTAAATACCTTAAATTATTGTTATGTATCTTTATGCAACATATTGGAGCAAATACCATAATAGCAACACTTTATGTTACTCAGATATCGTTTAAACCTCGAAAACATATTTTGCCACTTTTCAGCCCCTTGATTTTCGAATTAAGAACGTAACTTTGGTGCCTACACCAAACAGCCATTTAAGTTTTGTGATTCTTGATCCAGCCTTATGAGTCATGTGTTAATGAGTGATAGGTGGGTGAATGAGTGATGGGAACACTTTGTTACTATTATAAATATAATTCTTGTCAATTAAACTTTATAGTTTCAATAATATAAAGAAATTTAATCAGAAAAATACACGAGTTATTGCATCTGCAAGGCGATATATTGGATTATTTACGTTGAATTCGCCTACAACTTATTTATATAGTAATTAATGTTTAAAATACCAAGAACTTTAATTACTGTTAATAGTTAAATATGCGTACATCCATTTCTTTATAATCGTTTGTGCAATTGTATTTTGAATTATGTAAATTTGAAGTGTATTTAACACAAACATTTAAAGTAACTATAACATTATAATTAGTGAATACCGTTCAGAAAGTTTGAAACTATGTGGAATTTTCTCATGTAAAAATTGTCTATATTCTTACAACAAAGTATGTCAGTACTTACTTATTATTTAGACGTAATGAGAAAAAATTTCAAACTTGATTTCGAAGAGCTTAGATTTTGTGCTTCCTACACACTTCTTCCCACTTTTTCTTTACCTGCTAGCGTTTATGGATTTATTTTAAAATAAATAACCTCATTTACACTCGTATGTCAAGTTTATGGTCCATTTACTATACCACCATCTTCATTGATTTTCAGGAGATTTATGGCTGTTTTAGTAGGTGAAAATATCCAAAACATTTGAATCGTCACACCGATCGCAATGGGCTAGGTGACTAATGATCTTTCCATTATAACTTCCCAGTGTTCGGCATTAAGTTCTGAAGCTTGTAACAACACTGTCAAGTGCAGACGTACGTACAACGCTCGCTACCTGTTGGCATTTTGTTGAACTTGGGGCCATCACAACACTAACAACGCTAGTATTTCGAGAAAGTTGTTCGCCGTGCCACCTACGAGTAAATTATGAACGAAACAGAGTGATTCAGTGCCATACACGCCACCGGAGGGGGAGGGTGGGGGGGGGGGGGGAAAGCTGTCAGAAACAACTGTCATTTCCTCTAAAGTCGTTTTCCCGAAAATCGTTTTGCCGAAAAATATAACTGTGCAGTTGTTTTGCCGAAAGACGTTTCACCGAAAGCCGTTTTATCTAATTTTTCACCATCGCCTTTAACTTCACATAAAGTCGTTTTACCGAAGTTTCTTTTCCCAAATAGTCGTATCACCGTAAGTCTTTTTCCCTAAAATTCATATTCCCGAAATTCATTGCCCCGAAAGTCGCTTTCCCGATGCTTTCAGGAAAAGGGTTTTCGCGTAAATGGCGTGTACCCCAGAAAATGAGCCCTCTCTTCTAGGTAATCAACTTTTACAATTTTAAATATATAATCATTCTTAAACCCTTACATGTCATTAATAACTTTTTATACGTGTTTAAACACTAATAATGATTGTAGAAAATTGAAGGAAATACCACAGTCACCACCGAGAACTAAACCCATGCTCCAGACGGCGATGTCAGGTTCTAGTGTGGGCGCAACAAACAGGCATGTTCACTGATGTCTATGTAGTGTAAACATGTGCCACTAGATAGCAGAGGTATCCTGTAATGGCCAAGTTTAATTTGTTGTATTATAGTATAATTATCAGTGATTGCTTTTCAGGTAGTTTTATGCCACATACTAGATAACAGCACCAAGGATCTCTGCCCTTTTATCGATACATTACAACCAACAAGTGCCAGTGAATGAAACTGAACTCAGTTTTAATGTCGTTGGAAACGTATCTAAAAGTATTGTGCCTTTAATGTGGGTGGCTATTTGTAAATACTCAATACAAAACAAATATTTGGAAAACAGTTCTTTCAGCTTTAATTTTCTGTTCATTATCATAACACCATTTTCCTGAAAAAAATTCTGTATTTCGTTTATTGTATTACGACTGACCAGTGTTGTAGTAAATGGTATACGCCACTTTTGCTGTTGGAATACCTTATGTTTTTACAACAGAGCGGTTGCTATTCTGTAAATTAACGCACTCACTGTGGTTTGTTGTACTGTTGTGTTTCGTGCTTAATGAAACATATTGTGTTTTACACTTTATGGTATTTTGTGTACCGTTCACCTGTTTAGACGTGACTAATTAAAATGGATGTCATGGTACCATCATCTGGCGAATGAAGATGAGAAAATTAAAACGTACTAATTCATAACAATGGCTTAAATATTCAGGTTTTTTTGTAATAAATCCAATACTGTACAAGTAAGAACATAATGATATTTTCTGCTGTTTCTAGCGGAATTGTTTCTACATTGTTTGCCACGTTTTATCAACAATGCACAGCTTTAAGAATATTAAATTAATACATTTGTACTTAACAAATGCAAAGAAAAAGTGACTTCTATTATCAAAACAAAATATAGTCTTGGTTTTATTTTTGTGACATGTTAAATATTTTTTTTAAGCCAATGTAAAGTGGTGATGTGAGATAAGTTTTGGTGTGTTATTAATAACACATGTATATTGTATATCTCTACGTGTAAAAGAGAACACTGACAGACTGACTTACATATCAAACTGCAGTCCAAACCGCTGGACCTAGAATAATGAAATTTTTTGTGTGGTTTTCCTTCAGGTCGTAGGCGTGCACTAAGAAAGGATTGTTCGAAATTCGACTTCTAAGGGGTTGAAAATGGGTGAAATATAATTCCGAAGAAATGTTGATAGAGCTCGAACCAGCCTATCATAGTGATTTTCACTCTAATGGGACACGCATAAAAACGCATATTAGCCAATTTTAGGATTTTTCGAAATTCTACATTCAAGGGGTAAAGAGTCCTTAAATGTATTTCCTATAAGTTATCGATATCTATCGAATCCTTTAGGTTAGAGAGTTTGTTTACACTTTAAAGAGTTGCTTACGTAAATATCCAAAAACAGTTTAAGGAATTTTGGAAATTCGACCCCCAAGCAGTAAAAACGGGGGAAATTTGTTTTTAATGAATTGTCTATATCAAACGGAACACAACTGGCTATCGTGGTAATTTTTACTTCAATTGGTTACATATACAAATTACTAACATAGTACTCAAAGAAGTTTCTAAATTTGATAATTAAGGGCGTGAAAATACGTGAAATGTGTTTTCGATTATTTCTCTATGTCTATCGAATCAACCGAGATATTGAAGTTCTCTTTGCTTTAGACTCGTGTTTATGTAAATATCTAAATATCGTTTAAATACATTGTCCGAATTCGACCATATATATATATATATATATATATATATATATATATATATATATCGACCACATTGATTTTTATATAGCGACGTGATTTTTGTTTAAGATTGTTGCTTACTCAAATACCTGAAAATTAATTTCACGAATTTTCAAAATTCGCCACATAAGGAAGTGAATAGGGGTGAAAAGTGGTGAAACGTGTTTTCAATTACTTGTCGATATATCTTGAGCCCAGCGGGCTATTGTGTTTTTCACGTCCACGAGACTCGAATAAAGTATTTTAAATGTAATTCAAGGGTTTTTCGAAATTAACTCTCTCAGGAGGTGAAAATACCTGTAATGTGTTTTAGATAAATCCTCGATATCTATCGAACCCGTCGAGATATACAGTTAATTTTTTGTTCAGGATGATGATTACAGAAATGACTGTAAAATGGTTTTAAGATTTTCGAAATTCTAACTCTCAGTACTGTGCAGGGGTCATATATGTTAAAAAACATGTATGACTCCTGAATAATCGATTTTGATTCGACTGAACTGGATTCCGTTATAATTTGCACTTCAACTGGATACTTATATAAATTTATAATATGTGAAATTTAAATATTTCGAAATTCGGCACCCAAAAGTGTGAAAAAGCACAACATTTATTTTCCATCAACCTATCATATCTAACGTGTTGTTCGCTGACGCTTTCGTACATATTTAAAAATTATATGTAAGAGTGTTTTTTTATAAGATAACTTGGTTATTAAGAATAAAACTAAGTCTGTAAACTTTCAAGGCAAACGATCCGAAAAGCAAGTACTAGCGAGAAATAAATTATACAGGAGTTTCACTCTACAGTAACCTATCGAGACGCTGTGTTGTACAACCTCTATGAGCTCAATATGAATATTTTATTTTTTTAATTAAATTAGTTTTCATTAATTATTTTGATGTTACCACTTCACGCAGTTGTTTCTAGCTACGGTCTACATTCCGGGAGGTTCTGGGCTAGAATTCTGTTAAAAGTTGCGTGCGAACGTTCAATTCCCACACACAAAAACTGCAAGAGATCGAATTAGTGCAATTTGCATGTAGTCGTTTAAAAGAGGTTTATGCAGTTTACTTTCCACTTAGGTTCCTCGACAACATCAGCTCACATGTATCATCTCACTAATCTCAAGGTTGGGGTACCAAATACGTTTCCGCGAAACCTTTTCCCAACAAAACTTTCTAATGGCATTAAACTTCAAATGAACATTTTGAAAATATGTAATTGAGGGCCCCGTAACCAATGGTTGTGCAACAGGGTAAATCAGACGTTTTTCATTTGATTAACCTCTTACATTTAAGAGTCTGTAACTACCCCATGTCAATTTTGCAGTGCTGTAAATAAGGCCTAGGTGAAGACGCTGTTAGTGGCAGGGACAAACTTAAGACTGATTTTCGCGTGGACAGCTTATACTTATCCTGCTACAGAGTTAGCTCAACCAGTAGCTTTGTCATTCTAACACTTCATGACTAAAGTACCAACCTGGTGTACAAGGAAGTTTTTCAATTAAAGTAAATATTGTCAGTTACGAATAATACTCGCGAGCAAAACCGCGGGGGACTGCTAGTGTGTATGTGTGTGTATGTGTGTATGTGTGTGTGTATATATATATATATATATATATATATATATATATATATATATATTCAAGCGATGAAAGAACTGACGAACAAAATGTTTTTGATGATGTGTTGGTTTGCAGTTGTTTTGATTGACAAATCACACATTCATGCGTATAAACTGCAAATAACCGTTAATTAACTGCATTACAAGTAACAATTTTGTAATATTATTATAACACATAATAACTGGTATTAAATAGCATTCTGTTATTTGAGATCAATAAAGCACTATCCCTCATAATTTTGTTACAACGTATAAATTTGTTAAAAAAAAAAGGCAGACGTGTCTTACTAATGTGCTTTCAAAGGCCATCTTTTCCAGTTTAGTAATTGAAACATAAACATGTCAATTTACGTTTGCTTAGTATCAAACGATAAGCATTATTTCCTAATGTTGTATTCCAAACCATATTAGAATACTTTAATGATATACAGTATAATGAAAAAGACGTAAGTTTTATAAGTAACAAACAATATCAGTTTTTTTTTGCTAATCTGTGGAAGTGAAAAAGTTTGATACGTCTGGCATTGAAGGTTAGCTTCGTTGTGTGCTATAATTAGGACCATGAACATTTCGCGAAAAGAATTTTGGCCCAGTTAGTATTAGTGCCTTATGTGTATGTCTGCAGCTTTGCTTCATGGTTATTGGCAGCGTGTCTTTGTGAAGTGACGTCTCTCATTAGACTGCGCCAATCACAGAGAGGTTACTGAGATACCACACGTATGTTATTTGCCAGCAGAACCTCAAGATACACAGAGTTAAAACACCCATTCACTCACTATGAAGCACTGCACATACGCACATAAGACACTGAAACTAAATGGGGCAAAATTATTTTCGCGAAATATTCACGGACGCAGCTATAATCAAAGTTGTAATCTTAAGGGCTCAGTTCACCTCAGTTTTCAACATATATTTTATTTTTATATTTGTACCAGATATTTCTTTTCTTATTTTAAACATAAATTGTGACTAAATCTTCCCCTTAGAAAATGTTTGTATCTCTCATGACTTTTTGCGTAGTGAGCCATAAATGTCAAATTTTGTACTTTACGGTTTTATGTACGCCACTAAAACCAACTAACACACTAAACTCAAAAACTTCACAGTGTGTAACAATGTTGTAGGCTATGATTTGATACATTTAAAACAAAATAATATAGTTTTGTATTTTTAAAAAAAAATTGTTGAAATTTTAAAATTTTCGTTTCAAAATTCAGCCTTTTTTATTAAATACAAAAATTTTTTATTTTTAGTTTTCATGTATGTCAAATCGTAGCCTACAACATTGTTATACACTGTGAATTTTTTTTCGGTTTGGTACGTCAGTTGATTTTAGTGGCTTACTTAAAACCGTAAAGTGCAAAATTTGACATTTACGACTCATTATGCAAAAACTATGAGAGATACACACAAATTTCCTAAGAGGAAGATTTAATCACAATTTATGTCTAAAATAAGAAAAAATATATGGTACAAATATAAAAATTAAAAAATACAGTGAAAGCTGAGGTGACCGCGCCCTTAACGAAATTTCAGGTGACGAAGTATGAAAAAATGGAGAACACTGCCAGTGAATCTAGCTCCCATCGAGAAGAACATTTGTGTGGAAATGGTTTTGAGACAATTGCTGATCAGGTGTTTGTCACTCGGGAATTGCCTAAATCTCATTAAATTAAGTTAGCTTAGTGAAAAATGGAATCTTCATATCTATCTCCAGCAAAAAAAGTAGTGAAAGTCAGTGAGGAAAAGTCTCAGTACATAATGAATGCAGACGAACCTTTGTTGACCAGAAACGTGTAAAAAAAACTGCATCTTCTCAGATAAGAAACAAATACTTCGTTGTAATTCCGAAGAATTATACGCTTGGACAGTAATTTTTTTTTAACACAGATGTAGTATTCGACGAGCAACATCTTGACCGTAGCAGTGATTCTAGGGTGGTTCAGACTATTCCATATCGTAATGATACATTGTAGAAGTGAATACAGCGACATGATACGCGGTCCTATCAGGTGCGCAACCGTTTGGAAAGCTGCATTGTTCTTGTTGCGGCTGAAGCTGTGTATCACAAGTTGTGTCACTCCAGATTCTGCTCAGGTAAAAATCTGTTGTCTATATCAACGACGTCTAGAAGTGCAGACGCCCAGAAAATCAACCTATGTTGAAAGCTTTCAACAAACTGTGTGAATGGCTTGAAAAAGAAGCGGAGCTCTATACACTACATTTCTTTAAAAATTTACTCTTAAGTTCTATACAACTATCTATTTTCGTTTAGTACCTAAATAAAAGGAACATTGCAATTTTACTATTAGGTAAGTATTTATGGACTATATTGGTACAGGCATTTTTAACTGAGCACTCCCCAACATTTAAAATAACCGAAAACTGTATTTTTATTGGGACCAAAAGTGACGAGTTTTAATTGAGGTGAAACGTTTACAATGATTTTTAGTATTTCTTGATAGTTTTTTATACTGAAAATACTAAAGAAAAATGCAAAATAGACAAAAGAAAAATTTGAGCAGTGCACACTTTATCGTGAGCAATCTATATTAAGAATTATTTAGTGTTTAATATATTGTGAGAGAGAATTATTATCTTAAATATTTTATTTGTTTAATTATTTCGTAATTACGATTTAATACCTTGAATACAATGAGCTTAATGAACGACACTATAATTAGTTAAGTCCTTATTGAAGTACCTTAAAATAAATCTTTCCAAATCTGGCATCAGGAAGAAATTAAGATAAAATTCAGCATACTTGGTGACACGAGCTCTTAACACAATCAAACAACGACCATGCGCCAGCTGTGTACGACTGTTACGTAGTTTCGTCAGACAAGGAACAATCGCAAGCGGCTACTAGCTGAGGTTAGGGAGGCGTATAACTCACGATGATGGCGATGCAGGAGATGATGTGGGCCACCCTCAGGAAGTTGCTGACGCTGACGATCATGTCTCAGGAAGGCCGATGACAGTCCAGGTGAAGCAAGGCATGGTCCCCCTACACCTTGCGTCTCAGCACTGACTGCGCGACTAGCTATGTAAGGTGGTGCTGGTGATCTGCCTTATCACGAGGCCTCGTGATAAGATACCGCAGAGAGACACAGGTTCGCTTTATCTGCCAGCAAACTGCACTTGAACTGATTATCTGATACCGTAGCTTAGTCAAGGCGGCAGGAATACTCCATTACTTACGGGCTAATTCATTGTAAATTAAAGGCGGTCATAATTACTCACGAGGGGAGGAGAAATAGAACAACAGTCCAGCTCGTGAGTTTATATAACCGCCTTCAGACCGCCGCTTACCTGCGCGTTAGAGACTCAGAAATGACGGAGATATAAGGGCGACCTTGAAACGCGCATCAAATGCTCCATCGTCTCAACGATCCATGCGCTGAACTAGCGTGCAAGCTGCCTGCCGCGCCGAACCGTTTTTACTACAGGACGTAAAGCAACAAAGTTCACTGCAGGTCGCAATCTGAGTTTCACATACGTCTGGTTAGTACATTTTGAAGTACGCCAGTTTGAAAAGGCCGTTTTTTTTATAGCCATTTTGGAGGGTTTAGAAACAGTGTTTTTAATGAGCATGGTGTCTTAACAGTAAGATTCCGACCTTGTCTGAAGTTGTTTGTGTTTTGTATCAAAATTTTTCATAGTTAACTTACAGTTTCCACGGTTCCAAATACTACAAGCCAATTTAGTATCCAGATCCTTAATTACCAATAGAAAGAACCACATTAATTTTAATACTTTCCTTTACGTAGTAGACTAAAATATTTGTTTTAGGGGGCTCATTAAAAAAATCTGAAATTTTAGAATTTACACTGGGCAACTTATACAGTAGTATGTTGACAAATTTAAAGTGCAATATATCACAACTATAAAAATAAAATACATAGCATGCGTCAACCCCCCCCCCCTCCTAAGTGAAGCCCTCGCGTGATGCTTACAAACCCGGTGAAGACAAAAAAAAAAGGAGCGAAACTACGTGGGCAACACTGATACGTGGATTAAGAAAAACACTTCATGAGGGAAGCACTTCCCTGTTGTAAAGTCAAACAAAAGTTTCAATTTGTTTTGTTTTATAAAGTACGTTGGTATACGAAAATAAAATGTTTTTACCCAGTTTGAGGGCCCTTAAAAATATGTTTATATCTGGCGTGCCACATTTTTAAGAAATGTGGAAGCATTGTTTAAAGTGTTTTATTTTTACGAATATGTGTATGTTCGTAACGTATATGTTCCTATCACATTCATCCGATCGCGATGAAACTTTGGTGAGTTGTATGTGCGTCTGTAAAGGTTTTTTTTTCTGGAAAAAAAATCTGTATGTAAGGAATGAGGAGGACAGAATGGGATGCCCAAAAATTTAGCAAAACCTTTAATTTTCAAAATGTTTCTAAAACGGTTATTTATAGCCTTTAACATAATTTTTGTTTCAGGAATTGTTTTGTGGAAATTTAAAAAAAACTCAATTTATTACTTTATATATCCATGTTATTAAAACTTAATTAAAATTTGAAGTGCCGAAAAGTTCAAAACTTTTATTTTTAAAAATTTTATATAGTAAATACAATAAAAAAGACGACATAATTATACAACTTTGATTCCGGCGCAAGGGATTACTCCGAAGGAATGTGTCACTCTCGCAAAATATTTTCGTAACAAACACAGCCAAAATAGTTTTCCAACAGAAACTTATTTTACATATTGCCCTTTAAAGTTTTGCAAATTGCAATAAAATGTTTCAGCGTTAGTTAATTTATACTACGTCTTTGTTAATTTTTTTGTTGTATATGTAATAAATATCTCAAATAAAACATTAAAATATACACTTCAAGAAAAAAATATGACCGCACGCAAAATTTTTTTTTCAAAACTTCCTTTCGGTAGAAGTACTCCTTAAATAATTTAATGCAAAGAATGTATTATCTGGAATAACTATTTAAAGTTATTAATTGATAAGTTGTTCCGCTGCAAATTCTTCACCATTAAACTTCATGCTTGTAAGTTTAGCAGGCAGAACTCCTAAATACGTATTATTTTTAAGAAGGCTTAAACATAGATTTACTGGTTATCTGCTGTAAATTTGTCAGAAATCAAGGATCTTATTGTACTTCGTGGCGTGTATTAAAAAGGTTGATGTTTAATATTGGAGGCAATCGAAATTACATAGTTTATTCGCTTGCAGGAATTGTCTTACAAGACTTAAAATGTTAACATATCCGTATTTAAAAGAAAAAGAATTACTTGCTAAAACTGGTACTGGAAACATCTGATGTTAGTAAAAATTCTGAACTGTGAACTTATGTATCAATCACCAGTTGATTGAACAATGTATTATGTATATATACATATATATACATATATATATATATATATATATATATACACTAGCAGTCCCCCCGCGGCTTTGCTCGCGAGTATTATTCGTAACTGATAATATTTACTTTAATTTAAAAACCTCTTTGTACACAAGATTGGTACTTCAGTCATCAAGTGTTAGAATGTCCAAGCGGCTAGTTGAACTAACTCTGCAGCAGGATAAGTAGCTATAGCTGTCCACGCGAAAAGCAGTCTTAAGTTTGTCCCTGCCACTAACAGCGACTTCGCCTGGGCCTTATTTATAGCCCTGCCTATTTGACGTTGTGGGGTAATTACAGACACCTGAGGTAAGACGTTAATCGAATGAGAAACATCTGTTTACCCTGTGCACAACCATTGGTGTCGGTACCCTCAATTATATATTTTCAAAATATTCACTTTAACTTTATTGACATTACAAAGTTTCAGAGGGTAAAGGTTTCGCGTAATCGTATTTGGTGCCCCAAACCTGAGATTAGTGAGATGATATATCGTCGGTTTACTGCCAAAAGTGACAAAGTCAAAATGAGATAAAATTATAAAAATGCTAGGAATATGTATATGTTGT
>PNEQ01041914.1:0-29775 GCA_003012365.1 Medauroidea extradentata
ATAATTTAAGTTTGGTTTCTAAGTAATTTTGGGATGATTACAAGTTATGAACTGTCACTTTTCAGCATGATACTGAATTTAGATTGATTAATAAGTTACATTTTGAACTTAACAAATTTAAAAATGTATAACTTTTTTTGATAACTGCAAGTGTTTCAATTTTGAGAATTTTTTTTTTTCATAAAGTGTGTAAAATAATTATAAATTAAGTGTGCAAGGTGAAAGACTATTTCTCAAGCTACTAATACAAAACATACAAATATGTTTGATGTTTAAAGACCTTTGTACGACACATGATATAAGTAATGGTTATTTTTAAACTTCTGAAAGCCTGAAGTGATTTTTGAAGATATTTGAGTGTCCATAACTTTTTAACCAGTTTGAACCACAATACTTTTTTGTGGGGATTGGTTACATACCAACAGGAGTTTAGACCTGCAAAGCAAAACAATTTTCCATTCAGCCCTTTTCAGTTTATATAACTGGCAAGTTGGCAATTTTTTAAAATATTTGATTTTTAAAAATTTATATTACTGCTAGGGTAAAAAAAACACGGTGGTTTGAATGCATGAGGTCAAAGAGGGGTACCCAGGGTGTTAATAAAAAAATATATAAGTGTATGGTTTATAGCCCTTTTTGAGTTACAAGGTGTTAAAAATGCCTTTTTTAAGCTTCTGAAACCCAAAATTTAAGCCCTTGTGATAAAAGTTTAGTATGTAAGAAAGTTGTGTTTATAGTAATCACAAGAAAGCGTGAACTCTTATCTATAAGTTGGTAGGAACGGAAATTAAATAACTTTAATGGGAAATTAAATATTGATTATTTCGTAGATGGCTGCAACAGCTGATTTTGCTGCGCGGGCCACCGCATAAAAGGGCCTATATCCAATACGGTGAGAGATAAAATTTTAATGATAATGGTTTTCGTCTATTGGAACATGATAGTAACCGTAGTTAAATTATAAAAATTATACAAAATAGTCAAGCAACCAAAAAATTAAAAATTTGCTGATTTCACATGGAATGACCCTTATAAAAAGTTATTTCATTATCCTATTTTATGAACTTAAAACTGGAGTTACGTAGTGACAGCTGGGGGTGACACTGTGCAGCTCAAAACGTTAATTTTGTGAAGAAAAAACATAAAACACACACGTAGCTTAGCTAGCATATACATGGTGTTTGGTAATTATACGTACAAATAGAAGCGGCGTGTCGAGGATGATGAAACAAGCATATAATGCTAAAAACTATAGTTCCAGAAACCAATGGCTTTCCCAATGTAGCACATTAAGGGCGTAATCACCTCAGTTTTCAACGTCATTTTTTATTTTTATATTTGTACCAGACATTTTTTTCTTATTTCAGACATAAATTGTTATTAAATATTTTGCACGTTTCCGTTTTAACGACTACACTAAAACCAACTGATATACCAAACTCAAAAAAATCACAGTGGATAAAGGCATTGCAGGCTACATACAATGTCATGGTCAAAAAATTATTTGTAATTAAAAAAATGCTACAACTAAAAATAACAATTTTTAAAAATTCAATATTTTTTTTACAAATTCATGCAAAAATAGTTTCGAATTTGAGGCCACCAAAATCTGTGTTGGCCAGTGTAATCATTACATAACGTAAAATAAAATATCGTCATATTATTTATGTAAAACATATAATACAAAAATAATTATCGCAATTTATTATGAATTAACAAAATACATTGCCAGTAGACCTATTAAGTTTATCTAGTATGTTAATTACATTTGGTGGGACCAAATAACTAAAAATCCAATCACTGCTACAGCACTGTAAAGTGAGTATATTTTGCACCAGCATGTGTCACTTTGCACCACCAAAAATATTTGTTTCTAGTTCGTTTGGTGAAATAAAGACACATAACGACTGGGTATTTAAAAAATTATAAATGTAATACAATCGGATACAATCCCTTGTCTTTCAACTATCAGCAAAGAGAGATATATATATATATATATATATATTTTTTTTTTTTTTTTGTGGTGCAAAGTTACACATGCTGGTGTAAAGTATACCCAGTTTACGGTAAGACTTTTATTTCCGAAGAATATTTACAAAAACTAACCTGATAATAGGATAAAAAATCTGGAAGTGCGGCCACAAAATTTTTTCCTTAGAATCCAAAATGGCGACATTTCTTGTTATGACAGAAATTCAGACATTCCCTAGTCCACTTTTTACGCTGAATACCAAAATGAAAAGAGTGTTTCCATACAATTAACCTTTGAAGGCATATAATTTATTTAAAATAGTTACAGAAGGGCCAAGATCAGCGGAGGATGTTTTTCTTGCCAATTTGTTACCACCTTGCGAAACGGGGAACAATATTTAAAGCAAATGCTAAAAAACTGTAGATGAGCCATTAAGATTCCCAATATTAAATAAAACATTCTTAATTTAGACCCCCCCCCCCCCAAACCATTTTTCCAACCTTATTTTTGTCCCTATTCACAACTAAGAATTCATATTTGAGATAATGTATTATTTAATTGCGACATTTGTCGGCTATCTTATAATGATATTATGTATATGCCTATCCTTTCCTCCTATGTCTCATATTTGTTTCCGGTGTATAGTTACGGATTAGTTACACCATGAAGAGATTGAAAGTGGGACCCCCAGAGTCTCCTAGCACAATACAGACGAACGAACACATTGGATAAAGTGTTGTTATGGCAGATAGAAAACTAAGCTATTTTGCCCCCAGTTCTTCATAAAAACATCGGTGTCTGAATTAAAGGGTGTGAACCGATAGCCAATAATATTGAAGAACTGCATCGTTTCAACAAACTTTGAAGGTTAGGTTACGGTAAGTAAGGTTTGTTTATGTTATATTTTATTTGTGTGTTAAATATTGCATTTCTGCAATTTTCCCACGAGTAGCAATCGAAACACCCACTCTCTTACCTTGAACCGCAGCTGCTGACGTGCACGTAAGACACTGAAACCAAATGATACAAAAATATTTTCGCCTCAAACACGTGACTCTTAAGCATTGGCTGTCAAGAAGATTTGATCATTATCTTCTATGCACTGCAGGAGGATGTTTATTGAATCTTATTCCACTAAGTCGGAAGTGCACTGCAACGTGTTTGAGACAACCGTTTTATCCTACTTTTTGAAGGAAAAAATACTCTGTCTGTCTCCCTCTCTCTCTCACCGTGTCCCTCTCACTGTGTCCCTCTCACTGTGTCCCTCTCACTGTGTCCCTCTCTCTCTCTCTCTCTCTCATTGTGTCCCTCTCTCTCACTATGTCGCTTTCTGTCTTTCTCTCCATCTGTCTTCCTCCATCTGTCTTCCTCCATCTGTCTTCCTCCATCTGTCTTCCTCCATCTGTCTCTCTCCATCTGTCTCTCTCCATCTGTCTCTCTCCATCTGTCTCTCTCCATCTGTCTCTCTCCATCTGTCTCTCTCCATCTGTCTCTCTCCATCTGTCTCTCTCCATCTGTCTCTCTCCATCTGTCTCTCTCCATCTGTCTCTCTCCATCTGTCTCTCTCCATCTGTGTCTCTCCATCTGTGTCTCTCCATCTGTCTCTCTCCATCTGTGTCTCTCCATCTGTGTCTCTCCATCTGTGTCTCTCCATCTGTGTCTCAGTGTGCCTGTATGTGTCCCTAAAAACTTCTGAAAGAACCCATGGAATTCCATCTAACTTGCCAAAACCATTGTACAAACTAAGACTGATTTTTGTGTATTTTTTTACACTGTTCATATTTACGAAACGGCGGCAATTTTTATATTTTTACCACAACATATACAAGGTAATTTTATTATTAATTTCATAAACATTTGTACTCATTAGCTGTATACAAATAATTTTACATACTTTGTTCATATGTTCAAATTTTCAAAATGGCCATGTTTGTGTTTAACAAATAAGTATCTGCGTTAATATTACCTACTATAGGCTGTACATGATAAAGTTAGCACTGCTTCAAATTTTCTATACGCAATTTTGATTCTGTCTTTACTGTTTTTAATTTGAGAACTTTTGTAATACAAAAAAACTTGTGTAAACGTTTCATCAAACTCAAAACTTAACATGTATGGCCCCAATAAAATACATTTGTTACTTACTATACAGTAATTATTTGGGATTGTTAAGTTTACAGTGAACAAACTATACTTACGTTGACTTGACTGTGTACTTCGTACATCCTATGATCATATTTTCAAAACGACGGCCATTTTATATTTTTAGCATAATATGACAAACTTAAGGAAATATTTTTTTCCTAATTTTATCAAATTTGGGATAGTATGGCATGATTAAGAAAATATGTTTTTCCTTAATTTAATTTATCTTAGTAACTAAGAATACCCTAACTATTTAGTAAGTTACGGTAACTTGATTTTGGTTTTTGTTTTTCTTCATACTTTTAAAACGGCAGCAATCTGTTGCATAATATCTAACGCGATACTTTTCCAAATCTTATCAAACTTGGCACACGCATCTTGGTACATTAAGTTGACTTGACGTTTTAGCCTATACTTTTTTTTTGTTCATACCATTTTCGTACTTTCATAATGAAGAATGTTTGAACACTAAGAAAACATTCGGAACTACTTCATACACGGTACATGCCTTAGTACTTAGCAAAGTTAATTTGCCTTGTACTTTGCTTTTTCTGGGTGATACGTTAAAGCGTGTACTTCCCATATCTGATCAGACCACAAATACCTCATTTACAATGCTTAGAATTCACATCATAAATAAATGGCATAGTTAAAAAGTCATATAGCTAAAATTACACAGCGTCGCTGAACACCAGAAATTTCACGGTCGATCGAAACGTCAATTCCGAGAAACTTACAATCGAGTCCCAGGTCGATACCTACTGCGCTAACTGTAGTTTCTGGAACAAACAACCGCCGTTTGTGCAGCCCTGGCGGCGCGCGGGCGGCTCACAATAAGCCGGCCAACCCAGTAACAGGTACCGCACTGCTCCAAATAGCAGGGTGATTGGTCCCGACCGCGGGGTGAATTCGCAGGCTAGCCAACCACGAAAGCTAGCTGCTCACACTTGACATTCCAAAGCGGAATACTTCGAGAAAAAAAATCACTCCAGTGGATGAAGAAGCTACATTTTAGAGAGAAGTTATGATTATATGAATGCAAATGAATAAATGAATGAGTGTGTGAACTACTTTATTATTGTATGGTCGTAGTCTTGTACTTTTACATATAATTGCAACGTTCCCATGTCGGATTCAAATCGATCTGAAACCACTTTCGGGATTGAGAATGGTCATGTAAACGGGATCCAAATCGATTTGAGTCTCAAGGTCGTTCCAGCAAAATTTGGGATCGAATCGGATTGAGTTCGATTTGAAGTTACATGTAGACCTAAACACAGATCGTACTGAAAGTGTATCGGCATGAAATTCAGTCACTCTGTCGGCATCTATTTACAAATTTCTAATAATGTCGCATGTATCGGTAAACAAAAATATTTGGACAACAGAAGAGGTGTTGACGATTATTCAAATATTCAGGTGAAAAAAATGCATCGTCTGTTGATGGTAAACGGACGAAAAATGCTATTCTTCTTACGCGCTCCATTCGTTCTTGCTCCTATTTTTGCATTAAATTATATATAGCGAACATATTGCCAAATTAATACGACTATCAGTAATTTTCTATTGTCCATTGTAGAGTGCAGGTTATTTGTCTGGTATTTTCTCCAACATAAACAGTAAACAACATGTGTACTGCTGATTTATGACATGACTGCCAACTCACTTGCTGCAACGAAATATTTACCACCACACATTTCAACTAGCAGATCCAAATCGATTTCAGTTCGAATTGACATTTTGCATGTAAAAGGGTATCGACTCAATGCTGATTCAACCCTCGATTCTATTTCAATCCCACATGGAAACGTAGTAAATATTATGTAACATTCATGAATGAAGATTTTTGCATCGTGAAACTGATTACAGTGCACAGTGGAGCAGAAACCAAATCTAGCGGGGAAAAAATCAACTCTGAAAAGTAATAGGCTACAGGCCACATTTATATCCTGCAATTTGTTTAGCATACGTGAAATATTTCTAATCTGAATATGTTATGACTGCCTCTGTCACATAGCAAGACACAAAACAACTAAGATTTGTAACATTAACATATAAATTTAAAGAAAATATTTTTTTTTTATGTGTGCATTGCATCTAGCACCAAAATGTTACAAGAGTTCGACGCCCGGTCTACAGCAAGTGACCGTACTTGCCCCCTGTGTATATAAATATTTATTTTAAAGTGATACGGGTCCATCAATGTTCTTAACTGCGAATCTGAAGACGTGTTAATAAAGAACAAAACCGCACTGTCTTCATATGAAACCATTTATTTAAGGTATAAGTAAAATGGGCCTGTGGAGAGCTGCACTATGCAGATCTACTTAAAAAAAAACCCTTACCTAATCTATTAAAATTGTCAAAGCAGCACAATTTAAACTCTGAAAGTTAGGGTGTTTATATTTTTAACACTGAGCAAAAAATAATAAATGCGTTATTACTATTTTGGTCAAATAAGTGGTTCGTTCTCATTATGAATAACAGGTAAAACACTTTTGCGGAAAAAAACTTTTAAAGCTTATCAGTCGCAATAATTCCCAAACTTTTGATATTTTCATCCGTGCAGGGGTCATTTCAGTTTAAATCAGCACTTGCCTTTTGCATCACCATTTCTGATTTTAATGAAACTTTGTATGAAATGTATATAGGCCTAATACTTGAACAGTAAAAATCAATAAGTTATTTTTTTATTTTGCACGCGATATAGGCTAAATGGTCAACTGCCGCGAAGAAAAAAGTGACATTTAGGGGTCAGTTTTAAGGAGCCATAACTTTTTACTCCTTGTTTACGAAGCTCTGTCATAGCTCTTTACAAAGCTTCAAAACTAGCTTATGTTTTATCACTTTAAAAGAAAATTTTACCTGAAATCAAAACTAACCCTCTTTTTTAGGGTTGGCAGTACCTGAAAAAACTCTGTTTCTGTAACATTTAACTAGCCATAAAATACTGAAGAGGTGTAATAACAACGTATGGTTTTCATGCATAGTATACAGCAGTGAGTACTACTAGCGAAATAAATAATTAACATATCTATTGGTCCCCTTTACAAGATAGCCTATAACCCGCCAAATAAACGATTAATTCAAAAATTTCCCTTTTTCAAAGTCAAAAAAGGGCATGTGGGGCAAAGAATATATATTTTTTTGTTTTTAGAATAAAATATTTTATTTAACACCTTTTAAACAAAATAAATTTAAACTTGATACTTTGAGCAGTTGGGAAACCACAAGCCCTTGGATTTTTATGGTTTCAGTACATACTTTGTAGGCTATAGGCTAATATATGAGAGTAATAAATCACATATTTCAAGATATTTCACTTATAAAGAAATAAAAAAGGTTTAATATAATTTTTACACTGTGTAAATTTTATTGTGAAATAAAAAATTGGCTTTAAGTTGTGTGTACTGACAAAAATGGTTGCATCAGTGACGAGCACACCTGTGCCTGTTTGAACATAAACGGTTCTGCTGCTGTCCGCTAGTTCAGTTTGTTGTAAATCTCGGACAGAGAAGGAAGTGGTGTTAAGTCATCTTTACAAGTTCATCAGTAGTTTGGTATTAGCATTGTGATAATTTGGTACTTAGGCTGCCATGTACATATCTAATGAACTGTTTAATAAATAATACATGATGGAGTGGTCAGTACGGGTTTTCAAGAAAGAACCTGGAATATTTTTAATTATAGCAGATCTTCTACCATGGCTGACTTTTCTGAGCTTAGTGCCAGCGCCAGTGATAAGAACTTGTTTCGTATGAAAACTGGTTGTGATAACATTGAAACAGTCTGCACATATCACGAGAAATTTTTTTTTACAAAAATTCACCTATTTGTATGGAAAGTCATGTACTGTAAGTTCTGTACACAAGAAGTCAATTAGGCTACGAAGGCATTGCTGTTTATAAATTTTTCTATACTTCCAAGAATGATGTAGGTAGACAATGTAAGAGATGTTCTGGAGGAAAATTTCCAGATGTAACAACTAGTAAAGATCATTTCACAGCTTCGCTCCTAACTGTACTTCTGTAATGAAAATCAAGCGCACATCATTCTGATTAATCAGTAACTTTCCAGCTTATTAAAGTCAGTGAAAACTGAGAATATTACAATACAGACACAACCTAAGAAGCTTTAGATTATGTGTGTTGTGTGTATGATGATAACTTGTGATTAGAGGAAGTAGATGAAAAACAAATGTATGACGTTGAAGAAAAGTACAGATTCACTTTATTTATCCTGAAGGACCTGGAACTTAATTCAAAAAGTCTGATAAAGATGACAAGACTTAGGTATAATTACAAGACATACTAAAAATTCTGAAACCAACAGAGCTGTGGTCACCACAAGAAAGGGGCCACAACATTACACCAGCAAAGAGTGAGAACTTGTCGAAATTGTCCCTAGAGAAGTCCATCAACTAACAGCATTCAGTTTATTTTATGACAATAAGACTCTAATATAAAATTATAGGTACGTATTTCTAGCTTAAAATATCAATTTCTGCTTAAGTGTTTCATGTGACTGCATAAATGTAAGTAAATACTGTTATGAAATTGTTTCTCCTTCTATTGACGGACTGGATAGGTGGTTTCATACATTAAACAACACCTATGTTTCATTGCATTTTAGTATAAGAGATTATTTAATGAATTTAAATGTAGCCATTATAATTCTCGATAAATTACTCATTTGAATGTGATAATGTGTTTTACAAAATGTTTGTATATTCAGAGGCTTGCAGTTTACAAATAGCTCAAAATATGAAGGTGAAATTTCTTTTCTTTAGAAAATGTTAAAAAATACTATATTTTAAAAACAAAAAAAAAAACGTTTACCCCTTCCCCAGATGTCCTTTTTCGATCTTGAAAAAATGGGAACTTTAAATAGTTTATAGGCCTATATGGTTATATCTTCTAATGGGGACCACGCAATTTATTTCCCTATTAGTACTCGCCGTTGTTTACCATGCATGAAAACCATAAGTTACTATTACCATATCTTCAGTATTTTAATTTACTCTGAACTTAATAAAATATGTAGTTTTAATTAAAATTTCCTAAAGAACTGTGACAAGAGTTTCGTAGCAGCAAGGGGCTTCTTAAAAGTTAGCCTGAAATGTAACTTTTTTCTTCGCGGCAGTTATAACAGTATAGGGTAGTGCATATATTCTGCAAAAAAATTTTTTTTAACTATTTTTCACTCTTAGAGGATGATACAAAAATGGTGATGCAAAATTTTTTACTGAAATTTGTTGATTTAAGATGGAATATGCTTAACCCTGGCACAGACACTTGAATTATTGTAACAAAATCCTGAAAGTTTTCTTGAAAAATGTTGCTCCTGAAGCAGCCACAATGGATATAGCCTAAGCCTTTTATCCTGCCAAAAATGAAGACTTTTTTTAAAAATTGATTTAGCCTAAACATGTAAAAAATAAAAAACTTTAATGGTAAAATTACACATGTTCTTTTTATATCTAAGCTTACTATTTAAATTGTAGCCTACATTTTAGATATTTTATTTAGTAACAGGTTTTAACGAGCTCTATAATATGTACAGCATGGGACGTGGAAACTGTTCTGAAAGGGAGAGGGTGATTTTTTATTGCAATATTATTTGAAACTCACTTTGGTGTTATCGTCTACATTTATACATTCATTTCCTCTTCTACAAAACGCTAACCAGCGTCATTCTGAAATGTGGAAAACATGGAAGAAAAAAAGTAATGGGGCGAGACACACAATTTGACACCAAGGTTTGCTTCCGCCCTGGTAGGTAGGGGAGGGGGGTCCAGTGCTCTACATGCAGCCACTCTACTTATACCTTAATTAAATGCTGCATTTCTAAAATCTCTAAAGCAGCAAGACAAGTTGATATCTTTGACGTTTATTCGCCATACGTAGTATTTAAACTAGAAGCAGTAAGGTAAGACAAGTGGGCTTTACGTCTCGTCGACAGCGAAGTCATTAGAGACGGTGACACTACTTCGTACTAGGACAGGAACTGGGAGAAGACCCGACCATGGCATTTGTTAAGGATGCAGCCCAGCATTCACCTGGAGCGATTTTGGGAAAACCATGGGAAACCGAAAGAGGATATGCGGATCGAACCCGGGTCCTCCCGAATTGCAAGTCCAACGTGTTACCGTAGCACCTCGCTCGGTAAAGTAATAGTATAGGTGACTAAAGTTACATAAAGGCTGTGTCACTGTACAAACAACCCTTCCATGGTCTTACGTATGACAATTACTACGTCTCCATATAGTATTGAAAACTAATCGAGTATTGAATCCCGGCTGAGTACGATACCCGTCTACATGAAAACTATGGATCCGATTGAAATCTATTTCAGTTCGTTGGCCAAATTGTCTGTGATAGTGTTGGTACAACTGAAATTTACGTTGACTGACAAGAAATAAATTAATCCACATAGTCATCTGTTTATTTTTCTTTCGACTACACACGAAATAAATGGATACAAAAATAATGTTGGAAGTCATGATCGTATAATTTTTACTGAATCCATTTCATTTGCAACTGTCAACAGAAAATCTGAAGGCCGAAACAATTGCCGAATGTGTGTGTTCACTTTTAATTCGTTTTCAGTATGATCCGATCCCAATTTATGGTGTAACGACCTTGAGACTCAAATAGATTTTAATACCGTCTCTATCAGCGTTTAAAACGGTACGTGCTTTGAAATATATTTCAAAACGACATAGAAACGTAGTAAATATCCGGGAGTACTGCCGTATCGCATGCACACTCTGCTTTACAAAAGTCTCTTAGTGGTGCTGATCAAGATTAGACAATACAGTCAGGAATTCATCAGAAGCAACTAAATTGTTGCCGGGAATTCTAGAAACATTAATTTTCATTTGTAAGTCTGTAAAACAGTGAAAATGAAATTTTACAGTAAAACAGATAATTAAATTGACAAAAAAAAAAAACATTTACAGTCTAGGCATGTACGAAAACATGCCTCTAACAATTAGGACACAAAATGGACTACGTTCACAGAAAAACCGCACATGATAAGAAGTCAAAAGAATATTCAAGTCCTTAAGACGGGCACCTGGGACAGTAAGTAGTACAATAAAAAAAAAAACAAATCCTATGTGCATAATTTCTGACTTTTGCCCAAGGTCATTATATAAAAACTGACCTTAAAATGTGTGCTTTTATGCGGTACTTTCAGTACTACCTTTAGTTAACTTAAATGTTCTTGAAAATATTCAGTCATCTTTCTCAGACAAAATTGTGGAGATTTTAGATTAAAAACTTTTTTTTTTAATTAATATAGCCTACAAATAAAAATTACTGTCGTAATAATATATCCTACACTAATATTTTATTTTGAACACAGATGAATTAATTTGTTGAGATGTATACGCTAACTCACTACTAAACTTTATTTTTCATGGGGTAAGTATGATGTTACAGCATCAAAATAGTCGTAGGCCCTACTGATTTACTGTAAAATGTTTTCTTCACACAAAGAAGTCAATATATCTTCAATACTATAGCCTACAGTTAAAACTGCAGAATTTACCCATTTTTAAATCCCTGCCTTGACCACCACGAATTAACTAATGTGCTTAGTACCCACTCGTGAATCAAAAAATTTATGTTGTAAACGCTAGTTGTCGGCCTGTTACAGATTCAACCGCGAAAATATGCCTATCATCACGGCTTACATAGATAAATAAATTCATGTTAGACCCACTTTCTTCATTGTAAAAGCTGCTGAAAACACGTAGTTTCAGACCAGATACTAGAAATCTGACAAAAACCTTACAAGCGTTTAGAAACAATAGTCCCCCTGTGCTTAGAGCAAAGCGATGAAATTACAGTCGCACATTACTTTGAAACTCTGCCCTCTTAACAAAATTCACATTGAGAAAAAAATTGCGTTTATAGTGATCCATGTATGCGAGATACATTTTCACCCCCTCCCCTTTTCAGGTACAGCCCTCAAAGTTTGGCAAACTTAATTACCTACGATTTATAATTTCTTTTAATCGAACTTGCACTGATTTAGTGAAATCTGACAAACATTATTGGCGTACACTTACGTATGTAGGCCTACCTGCATTATTTTCAGTCTTATGTAGGCCATGTCACCATTTGCACCTTGTTATAATGTTTGTGAAGGTGCTGCACGCAGTAATAATAGTTACTAGCCAGGATTATACATGACTGAGGGCCTGTATTAAGACCTCTAGTTAAATGTGTGGAATAGCTATCTTCAAGTTACGCTAATAGTTAAATCAGTCCGCCTGTATTATGAAAGTATCCATAGTTAAGTTATCTCTGAGGTAACTATACGAAGGTTCTGGTTTGGTATTTCGGAAGTTGGCAATAAAAAGCACTATTTTCTAGGACTACTGTACTACGTTATATTGCAAGGCTGACTATTTTCGATGTCACATGCAATGGTTTCTTTTACCACTGTTATATGAATGTGCTAAACATATTTTATTCTAACGCTGACGTATATAAATAGCGAAAAAATACCATCTGATTTAAGAGTGAATTGTTAGGATTATCTTTATTTTCGTAAGATGGGAGTTTAAAGTCTTTCGTGAGAATTTTAATGCACTGTTTCTTATCTGACATAATTTGTTTGTTGTATACACACATCACAACTAACCTACCTCAGTGAAAACTGAAATTGCAAATAATTTGACCATTCATAGTTCTACGATTGCCATGCACATTTGCAACACAACATAAGTACTGAATTATTTATGATTGGCAATTTGACGTACGATTCCCTGAACGACAAAAGCCACATGTATGGTAAGATATTAAACAATAGGCTCCTATCATACATACTAAACAAAATGTACACGAAATTCAAAAATCAATTACGCATATTAACCAATATATTTTCTAAGTATTCAACATCTGTATCACTCTCAAACATGTCTTGATCTATTCTATTACACAATACGGAAACAATAACCTCAAAACAGCTAAACAATCACGACGAAAACAAGACAGGGTCGCCATTTCCGAAGCTTACCTAATGGATAAGTGTGTAGCTATCACATCAAGCGGCAGTTAACTTGACTAGTAGCTAAGAGTTATAGTTAGCATTATCTACGAGTCGTAATACACTTTTTTTACTCTGACCGAGAGTTAACATTTAACTAAAGGTGTAACTAGAGGTCATAATACAGGCCCTAAATATGCCCAAAAGAAAGTGCAACCTGCAGTCGTAAGTAAAAAACGTAACATCGATGTACGTCAGTGAAATAGCGCACTATCTCTAAAATACCTCAAGAATGTCTGAAAGTGCTAGGCGCTGCAGCTATCCTGTGTTCTGCAACACATTCATCCGCCAGAAGAAAAAAAACGTACAGGCGAAGAAGGCCCTACACCTTCAATATGCTTCACTTCTGATATACCTACAGCATGACTAACGAATAGCATATACAATACAGGCATGTCTGGCTGGTGCTACTGCAGGCGACGCTGCTGTTATGGTATTTCGAAATTCGTCCATTGTAGTAGGAACGAGTGGCATGGACGGAAGCCTTCATAAACTTCTACGAGACAAAATCAGTGAGATGGAGGTGACCTTGGTGGCCAACAGACGTAATGTCATATCAGCACGTCCCTCGACGCGAATCTATCAGCGTATTGTTCAAGAATGTCAACACTTTCACGCGCCAGTACAGTGGTGCCATTCCCTGCTGGAAAGCAGACCTGCAGAAAGAGAAACAGCTAGTCCTGCAACATTTGCGGGGTATAAGATTCCCGTGGTCGTGCTGCTGGAAATCTACACTAACCACGTTCACACTAGCAGAGTTTCAGTCTGACTATGGCATGTGGTAGTTACGATACTCATGCCCGTACGTTACGGCGATCCGCCGTACCTTCCAGACAGAAACGTAGCCTCGCCAGTGAACGCCAAGCGTGATTGAAGAGAGTCATTGTCCGAATCATTTTAGAGAAATAGTGTACAAAACACCACACGCCATCATCACCCTGACACAACAGTTCATCAAGTACGCAGCCGTAGCAAACCACGCCATACAGTCGTATGGGAGTCTCTAGCTTTGAACGCCCGATGACTTCGACGGAGACACGTGAACGACCCGCTCATGCCTATGTCCAAAATGCTCTGAGCAGGAGACTGGGAAACGAACCCGCGCCCTCCTGGATAAAAGTCTGTGGTTTCACCAATACGCCGCGTGGCTCGATGAGGTAGTACAAATCAACGAAAATACTCAACGTGTTGTTCGGGACGTACGACATAGGGAGAAGAACGTTCAAGCCAGGACTCGCGTAGCAGGTCAAGTAACAATACTGACATTCAACGAAAAAAATTAACGAACCGTTATTATAAAAGTACATATTAAGAAAAAACATGTTACACTGCCTGCGTTCATTGTCACGTAATGGTTACCTTCTTCCAGCGATGTACTAATTTCAAAACATTTGTCTAGCATCGTGATTTAGCACTTAAGCAATTCTGGATATACATTTGTCTTCAAAATCATTGCACACGTCTAGAATGTTGAGCCGTAAAAATACCCTATAGAGAAATAAAAAAAGTCACATGAGATTTTGGTCAGCGCTTAACATCGAGGTCTTCAGCGCTGGTGAGAGGTGACATGAGGTGAGTATGGAGCGGCGCCTGAATGAAGGGGCGGGGGAAACGGGAGAACCCCGAGAAAACCCGCCGACCAACGACATCGTCCGGCACGATTCCCACGTGCTAAAATCCAGGAACCGACCCCGCCGGGAATCGAACCCGGATCGCCTTGGTGGGAGACGAGAGGTCTGACCCCTCGGCTACCGCGGCCCGCCATGTCTTCTAGGTCGTTATCAGTGAATATATTCAAGTGTCTCCCCCTCTCCCTTCCTTTCTTATGCAAGGTCGTTGGAGACTAAAATATTTTATTAGCTTTATTTATTTCGAAATTTAACAATTAACTACCCGATATAATTAAATGCTTAAGTTTTATTATTTTTAAAAATTAAATATTTCCTTAATAGCAATTAAAAAGTTGCAATTTCAGTAAGCCACTTGGCTTTCATGATTTTTATGTTCGCTTAACATCCAAATTCTAACTTTGACCTGCGATTATGAAAGAACAACTATAACTAACAAGTTTGCATGCACGGAAAACGTTGCCATCGTGTACAAATGTAAAACAATGAAGATTTTACTGACGAGCGCCCATTACTACTGAAAATAAACGCAGTCTAAGATACATTCCAACAGACTGTGCAGCCGAACAGAGATGTGTTACATCACACACATGAGAAAATCATGTATATTTAGAGAGAGAATACGAAATTTTTAACAGTTTTAACTACGTCGAGAGCCACACTGGTTAATGATTCAAGGCGACAAGCCAGCCTCGCCGGGCAGGAGACAGGCGTCCGGTGAGGAAGGAAAGCAAGAGCTCTCCACTGGTCGCTATGGCAACCCTGCCGACCGCCATCTTTCCACGTCAAGCCTGACCTCCGCGCGCGGCGTTGCCACGTCCCCGGCACTCGACTCGCACCGCGCACGTTCATCATAAAACATGCACAGCCTCCGGCGAGTATTCCTGGCCCAGGCGGCCCCGCGACACAGGACCTCGCCACGCTGATCGCTGGCCTGAATGCACGCACTCATCTCTAGTCTAGCTACAGCAGGTACAAAAATTGTATATAGTTCAATTGTATTTGTTATGGGTCCAGTGGAAGAAAAGGCGAATCTGCCTTAACTGCGCCTCTAAAGACGTAATAAATAAATAAAAATAAATAAAAAGATGAGACTAAATAGAACGAACTTGTTTATGTCGAGCTTAATCAATTGCCTACAATGAAATGCAAACTATTAACTGTATTAATAATAAAATGGGTGGCTTCACGTCTCGTCGACAGCAAAGTCATTAGACACCAACTCTGCGTATGACAGGAAGAGGACTCGTCATTGCCGCCGGTAAGGTTTTAACTTACCCTATCACTCGTCTGATGCAATTTCGGAAAACTAATGAAAACGGAAACCAGGATGAACCAGCAAAGTGTAACACCCGGTCCACATGAATGCTAGACAAACGTGTTTACCACTACACTGCCGGTAATGGAGGAAATATAGGGGCGAGACTGGCACGCAAATTAAGAATAATGCCACATTTATTTGCAAAGGACTAATGGACGACTTGAAGTGCACGCCCCCTCACGTCACACCGCTGGGGAAAAGCACTGTGTGAAACAAAGTTTGTTTATAAGCATGCTGATTTGTTAGTTGGTAATGGCAGAAAGCAAAATTGTTGCGCACTTTTAGTCTTGCACGTAAAGGTAAAAAATATTGGTTTCAATTTCATGGTTAAGATGCGCAAATACATAAGATTAATGTCTGCCTGAAAAGGCGGCAAATTCCATACAAATAGTCAATTTTCTTGGCGTACATCTCATCGGTGACACGTGAAGCCAAACACCTAAATTAAGGTTATGTTCGGTCGCGGTATCAATGGAGGTACGAATTGTATCCCACACCTGACTGAAGCTCCGCCTCTTTTCAAGTCGTCCATTGACAGGTGGCGTTTCCGTAGTAGTCATATGGGTCTTAAGAGGTCACGGCGGCCGAGTGGTCATCTTCCATCCAGAAGATCCGGGTTCGATACCCGAATATGAGCATGTGTGAATCGTGCAGGACGATGTCGCTTGGTCGGCGAGGTTTCTCGTGGATCTCCCGTATCTCCACACTTCTCCATCGTACTACCCGACCACGACAGCTCTAGTTCCGAGGGAGAAAAGCGAATTACCGTCCTAGACGACCGCCAGCAACTGGTGTGACACACCACTATACCGGCCACAATACTATGGCACAGACAGCCGGCGTACATATGTGAACCAGAAATGTACAAGTATTACTTATTGGTATGGTTGCCTGATACGGCTCGAGTTACTGGAAAGTCGCAAAGAAAGTGCGCGTTATCATTGTATACCAAATGTAACATCCCATGTCGGGAAGTTTAAAGCTTGTGGTTAAGGGAAGGAAAAGTTGGCGCGACAAGGGAAAACCGATACTTGCTGACCAGTATTCAAGCCTTTGCACGCTTGCCTTGCTAATCAAAAAGTCGTTACATTATCTGTGTCAATCCGTAGTCGCCGCTACGTCTCCACAGCGTGCTATGAACTCATGTCAGGTGCAGTACATTTACCCTCCCTACGGCCTGTCTACCTCGCCACTCTCACGCTTATTCCCCTCACAGTAAAAAAATAGTCCAGTTGTGATCGAGTAGTAGGACCTCACTCGTCATTCCGCGTCATCCTTCAGAGAAGCCTAAGTCTATGGTCGTTCAGTTAAGTCTACATCCGGGGTGCGATACCCTTAGTCGACAGAAGAGACCAACAAGACGCGGCTCCACGCTGGAAGCCAAAACAAGCAGCTTGATTATAGCCGCGAAAGTATGCAATATTTTACCTACATACAGGTTGTGCCGACAAAAAAAGGTCTAGAACCACGCAAGCACATTCTTTTACTTACCTACTACTGTCCCCTGAGAACATAACCGCAGGAAAGATGAAACTTAAGATACGTAAAATTCATAAAATTTCTCAGGTCGATAAGCTCTACTTTATTAACATACTGAAAACGCAGTATCATATTCACATAAAACTACATCACACAAATACAGCGTGTACAAAAACCTTTTTGAACGGCCTATATGCTTAGCATTAAAAAGAATCTGCATGAAGCTAAGCTGAACTGCAGATACTGCATTCTTATTAAGCACGCCCGCAGCTTTGCTCGCGTATAGGGAGCAGAAAATATTTACTTTGATTAAAAAAAACTCTTTGTACACCAGCAGATAGGTAGGATAAGTAGCTATAGCTGTCCACGCGAAAAGCAAGTCGTAAGTTTGTCTCTGCTACTAACAGCGACTTTGCCTGGGCCTTATTTATAGTCGCAGCAAAGTTGACGTCGTGGAGTAATTACAAACTCTTTAATGTAAGAGAGTAATCCAATGAAATACGTAGTTTACGTGGTATTAAGACTGATTTCCCCCGAGCGCAACCATTGGTTATGCTGCCCTCAATAACATATTTGTTTTTCAAAACCTTCACTTGAAGTTAAGTAGCTTTAGGAAAATTTGACGAGATAATGTTTTACTGAAATAAATTTATTTGGTGGCCCAACCTTGAGATTAGTGAGATGGTATATGTAGGCTGACGCTGTCTAGGAACTTCAGTAGATAGTGGACTGCATAATCCAGTTTCATTACTTTTTAAAAGACCACATCCAAATTGCACTAACTTAATATTCTTTGCAGTTTTTGTATGTCAGAATTGCACATTTGCACAGCGTTTAAAGAAATTTGAGCCAAGAACCTCCCGAACAATAGACCGGAGCTACTAACAACTGCGCCACGTAACGATACAACACGTGTCTCCATACAACCGTAGAATGAAACTCCTGTATAATTTACTTCTCACTGGTCGAACCTACTTTTCGGATCGTCTCCCTTTAAATTAAATCTTATTAATTAAACTTGCATTACTTTTTTGGGTACTTACGTAAGCATCATTCTGACGCGAACACCTCCTCAATCTCTCTACTGATTAGATAATTATCATCGACTGATAGAAAATAAAAAATGTTATGCCTTTGCACACTTTTAGATGTCGAATTTCGAAAAATCTTTGTTTCACACCTTAAATATTTGTTCAAGTATCCATGTGAAGTAAAAATCACGACGATAGCTCACTCAGTCAAAGCAAAATCGACCACTAATAAAATAACGAGCACAGTTGTATTTTTTTAATAATGACCTACTGTCCATGTCCGAAGTGAGTGTGTGTGTTTCATACATTGGCACAGTAAGCACACGTGAAATAATTTTGTTCAAAAACACGTATTTACAAACACACAGCAAGGCGTTTGAAGAGCGTAGGGCGTGGAAGGCCGTGCCCTTAAACAAAGTCACAATTCTCGTGGAGCAATTTCGAGAAGATATGATAAGTATCGAAAAGGATTGAAGCCAGACCCACCTTAATGCAACTGCGGTGGTTTACCATTGCGTCATCTAGCTCGGTTATTCTGTAATGGAATTAAACTTTATACCTGGACGAAAACCCGACTTAGTTGTTGACACCCATATAGCCTATCTCGTTTTGAGCAAAGTTAAGGAATATTTCCAGTAAGTACATTTGGAAGGACCAGGGTTACATTTCCGGCATGCCAACATCGTTTCCCGAAATCGCTCCAGGAAATTGATGGGACGGCCCCATAAGGGTGTTCACGTGGTAAAAACGCATAATTTTATATTTGCACAACATAGTGTTAATACTACAGACATTACTTTTGACTACATTTTCCACTTGTGAAACTTTTTAGCTCACATAGTCTTCCCATAGAGGTATGTCGAAGTCAAAATTTGCAAGTTACAGGGACATGCTAATAACAAACACCAACTGACTTAAAGGAACGAAATAATTTACACTGAGTTTAGGTACTATGGGCCATATGCTAAAATAATTTAGATCACACAATGCAATTACTTTGTATTTTCGAAAAATTCTAAAAATAACGATAATTTTCTTCATTTATAGTTATTTTATTAAATACAACGGGGCTTTGTTTAGTTGTATTAATTCGTTTAGCATATGACCCGTACTATCTAATTTCGGCGTAAATTATGTCGTTCGAGTAAGTCAGTTGGCTTTTGTTATTAGCATGTTCCCATAAGCGCGAGCTCAGGTGAGATATTCACACATTCACGCCCACGTGCATGCGCTGATGAGCGAAACTTGAACCCTGGCTACGAGTTCGGTCGTGAGCGAGCAACTAGCACTATCATATACGCTGAGATGTACGATATATCGATTAGGAAGCGTTTTATTTCTAAATCACAAAAGCAATGCGGAGTGTAAAAAATGCCGGACTACGATACCAAACATCCTTAATGTTGTGCGAATAATGATACTACGATAACAAGGACCTTATACTACAATAACAACGGACTTGTCAGTTTAGTAACTGTGATACTAACGAAACCGTTACAGCGCAGAGATTATATATATATAATTTAAGTGTAAAAATTATATCATTAAGTGGAAATTGAACATCCACATTTCCCTCTGAAGAAAAAATTTTCCGTTAGGCCAAAAGCATAAGTTACATTTACAAACACTTTCCGAATCCGACAACGAAAACAAGAATATGAAGCATTACTGTGGAGTAGTACCAAAACACGGAAATTATTACAGTTAAATTCTGCGTGCTTCATTCAACAACCCTTTCACTGACGTCGTCTCCTGCAAATGGCGCTCATTGGCACAAAACACAAACCTACAATACAATACAAAACAATATAATACAATGGGGGCCGCGCCTTTGTTTGCCCGCAGCGCCTGCGCCGCAGCCGCTCCCGGAAGTACGGCCACGGGCATCTGGCGACTGACGCGATGCGGCGTTGCCAAGTGGAGAGCAGGCCAGAAGCAACAGCGCCGCAGCGAGATAACACACGCCCAGCATACTGAATGAACACTTCCCACTGAGTGTTCGCAGCACAGAGGTTAAGTGAACGGCCGCCTATCTCTCCCTACTTCTCGGTATGAACAATTCGGCGGATTATTAGCTGGACTTCAAACACCAGTATTCGCGATTGGACCTAAACACAATAGATTAGAACACATTGGATGTACCAGAAAACCAGTTAAAATGTGAACGAATACACTGCCATGACCGGCAGGGGGGAAATATATACATTCACAGTGTTCACATACTGATATTTTTTGTCAAACGATTCCAAAATTGCTGTCACATGTTTACATGAAAACAACGAAAATCAACAGTTAAAATAGGATTGTAAAATGTTTTATTTTACTGAAGTATTTTCTAACGCCGTCAGTAAGAGATATGTCATAGAATATGCCTAATATTCGTACAATTTAAGGATTCATCGGAACGTGTTAGCAGAATGTACACTACACTGTGTAAGACATAAAGGGAAATAACATCAGAATATGGAGTAGGTCAGATCAGAAGTCTACGCATAGCTCTGAAATTCCCACCTAACTTAAACAGTTAACAATATATACCTATATGGAGACATGAGACTTAACAACACAGACGCTATACTAATAAACCTTACCCAAAGTTGCAGAAAATAAAAACACGGAAGTACTACAATATGCTATGGCTGTGTACTTACATACACGGGCGTCGTTTGCAGTGTGAATGGGGATTGGGGTCATACATCATACTCAAAAATTTACATTTTTTTTAGTATTAGCCTACTTGTAGCAAATTGTAATTTTCCATTATATTCCTACATTATGGGATATGTAACAAAACTGTGACTCACTAGCATAGAATCGCGTAATAATTAAATGCAGTAGCTTGTAAATAAATCCATACCTAACAGGGCCAATGGTGAGTCTGTATGTGCAGTTGAAATTAACAAAACGAAATATTCACTACACATGTACTTTTTAATATCTGTTGGTGTAATCTTTTACTTCCTGGCACTCTTGTCATGAAATTCACGTACGAGTCTGCCTAACGAGGGAAGATTTTCAACTGTGTGGAAACAATCCAGATTGAGGCGGTAACAGAACTGAATCGTGTTATTCAGAAGGAAACCATCACGCATTAGATAAAGTAGAACAAAATAAATGACTAAAACGCTTTTCGTTATTTTGTTACAAATATTGTACTCAGTTGTACACAAGGGTACGCAAAGCCAAAGTACGTCACACACGAACATGCTCCTGTCTAAATAATAATTATTTTTTAAGATTAAACGAGAGCAGATATCACGACTCTCTTCGGCGGTTTTACTTAACTTAAAACTGTTTTTGCAGCGACAATCCATTTTTTTTTTAAGATAAATTATATGGTTTCGACTAGGCCTAAGTCAATTTACTTCTAAAACCACTTACAATCTTGCAAAAAGCATCAAACATGGCGAACAAGATTTTAAGCAAAAATGTAAAAACAGACAATTATGTCTGGTTTCCTTTAGGCTTTAAAAATAATTATTGTGAAAACAGAAGGAAGCATAGCCTTTCAGCGCCTTTAAATGAACTTAGGCCTACAAAAGTAAGCAATCTATATCTACCTTTTTCGTTTAGTATTTATAATGTTTTACAACTTTTAGTTCGTGAAACTATCAAAATTATGCCACTTTATATGTGCATCCTTCCGATGGAATTAAAAGTTGAAAGTGGACAGTAATGAGTAGCCAACAAATTCTGCAAAGAAAACGGAACTTACCGCAAATATCCACCTTCAATAATCACACCATAATTTTTTATAAATTACCTCAACTTTGTTGATAAAGACAAATCAAAATCAAACAAGCCAAGACCTGTGCAAACTTAAGACAAAAAAATTTAATAAAAAGTTAAACTGATTGAAACAAAGTTCTTCAACGAGGTGTTGAAATGATGTATTTATAATCTTGAAAAACAAATTATTCCTTACAAATTTAAGATTGTTTACGTATGGCATTTATTTAAATGAAACAAGCCACATCTATCACAAAATACTTATTTGAAGCTTATATGCACTTTCCATTCCTTTAGCTGAGCAGCGAGACGGAATATGCTGGGTCAATTGTTACCCTTTCAAAATATTTCATCACATTTGCAATGGTTTGTTTTTTGCTTAAGTTTGATAAGCAATGCCAGTGCAAACAGCAATGCATTCATACATCATTCATCAAAATCGTTTTAAGTATTGCAGATACCGTCTTCCTAAATGGGGATTAAGAGGACACTCATTTTTCAACCATCTTGAAAAGGTCTGTATCCTTCAGTTACTGTTTTTTTTTCTCTCTCTCTCTTTATGTGGGTCATTAGTTTACACACATTTTTTTAGCACTTCCCAGGTTTTCCCTCGCATTTCCCTGTTTCTTCACTACATTTTCATTTGAGTTAGCAGTGTGTATTTTAGGAGCTCTGTTACAGTTAGTCCAATGCTCGACTCCAGGTGTCTCTCGTTCAAACTCTACAGTAAACGTTCTTCAGAGCTACCGGGACGTGTATTTGACTCTGAATACTCAATTTCACATTGTAACTTACCTCCTTGTTTCTTACACAGTTTTGGGTGTTGATTTTCCACTTCCTTCTTTTGATTCTCTGTTCACGCTTACTACGCTGTGCTATAATTTTGACTGTACCGTTTCTTTTTCCCCCGTAGGAAAATTTCACTGTGTAGTTTAGGATTACTTTTCTTTTCTGTTTTGTGCATGCATGACATTCAAGTTCAAGCACTAATGACAATAGTGTACACCTATCAAGCTGTCCTTTGATTGCATGACCTACATATTTGTGTGTAGTTCACCGTATTTTTTTTTTAAGTGCTTTGTTTCCGATTATGCACTTAACGTTTTGCAGAGTAAACACATTCTATCATTGCATGGAACCGGTAATCACATATTATTGTGGCATGTTTTACTATTTCATGTCTTTTCATGCTGTATCTCATTCTATTTAGTATCAAATTTGTTTGTATCTCACACTTACTCCTTTTTTTGCAAGTGCAACTTCTTTCATTTTCTATGGCTTTTCTCTCGTCATTTCTATTCCATTTTTATTTCTCTCTTCATAAATTCTCCTAGCACCAGACTTACCCAACATGACCATCCAACATATGATATAAACCATGAAGTGATACAGTGAAGTACCTCTCAGGCGTAATTCTCACAACCACACAAGTTTTCATAGCGATCGGTAAAACGACATAGAAGTTGATACACTGCAGCATCACCTAGTAGTGAGCTAGAGTAAAATGGATAACATAAAAACCTTCTCCATGAAAAAAATACATATGTATGAGTCAAGTCCGGTGGTGATCTATCTGATGATGTAGGAGTTTATCTACCTCTCACACACATACATATATTCATATATATATATATATATATATATATATATATATATATATATATATATATATATATACACATACATACACACGCGCGCACATACACGGTCGAGAACGAATGGTTCTCTAAAGCAACCTGTTATTTCTAAAATATTAATGGGATATTTATCGTCTGGCATTGCTGTCCTTGAAACTAATCATTTAGGCCGTTTAGGGTAAAATTTCAATCCGGATTGAAGCTGGAGTGGACTGAAGAATCCAGATTGAGATTTTACTATAAACACTTCGTTGTGGACTGAAGTAGCAGTGAAGCGAGATAATCCACTCCACTTGTTGAGGTGGACTGGAGTGAAGAATCCGGATTGAGATTTTACTATAAACACAGACTGGACTGAAAAGAAAATGTGCAGGACAAAGTTGCCTCCATATTGTGTTGTGTGTTGTGGTTAGATTTAAAAAAAAAGAACAGAAAACACATAATTTAACAGAAAGCGTTAAAAGCTAGTATTTGTAAAGCTAAGCGGCTTTTATAAAGCAAACAGAACAAGACAAGTGGTGCATCTCATGAAGAAAAGCCTTATTTGGAGCAACTATTATTTTTCGTTTGTCATCTGTTCTCTGCTTCGTACAGTCGCCGATAGATAGCATTATTACGTTTTCAGTCCAGGTTGACTTCAACTTGGCTCTTGTTTACAGTTCAATCTGGATTGTAATATTTACTGTAAACACAGTTCGTCAATCCATGTTCGCTACACATTCACTCCGCGTTGACCCCACTTCAGGTTCAATCTGGATTGAAGTTTTACCCTAAACGTAGTCATTTAGTCATTACCATCCCTGTAGGCCACTGGTGTAAATGTAGGTATAGAAATTATGAGGACATTATGTATCTCCATTGTAAAAAGGTTACACAATTGTGAGGTTAGCTTTCGGCTTATTTGATGTTATATTATAATAAATACTTAACGCATTGTAATACATTAATGTTCTACTTATTTACATCCAAAAGTTAAATAGGCCAAGGACAGCAATTACACAAAACGTTACTCGCAGGGATTAAAATGCAAGCAATTATTATTTTAGCAGCAGCAACAACAAATAACTAAAAAATGAATTTATAACTGAAATAAACATGGTTGCAGTACAAAATTAAACCATGCCTAGTTTCTAAACCACAACTTCTCAAAGGGAAATTACTGTTTTGACATAATCAAGGGACATGAATTATGTGAAGTCTTGGAACAATATTCGAGGTATTCAAGGTCAAGTACAGAAATTCTTGTTACATGTATTACTTTCCGTTAACTTAGCCTCTGCTTCTTCCGTGTATTTTGGACAAGTTACCATTAAACCAAAACTAAAATAAGCTTAAAATTGCAAATAACATGACGGAAAACATAGTTTTGGGACAAAGGGCAGTAATGACAAAACAGACGTTTCATTTTTCTGTGCTAAATTTGGCAAGAATTTTAGCCAAATAATTTAGGTACTGAAGTATACATTACCAGATAAGTCACTAGACAAATACAATGGATTAACAAACACGTCAAAATAATTACCATGGGCAGAAACATTAACGTTATGGGAGAACCGCCCACAAATGACAAAGAATGCAAAGTTAAACAGCTGTAAAATGAATAATTCGTGTGTGTATAGTTTCCATATTACAGTATATTTTTGCCAGTAGATTCTGTACGTAAAAGACTAATGCTTGCAATCCAGTACTAGTACAGTACTCTACACGATTGCAGAGCCCTTACTGCTCATAGGTCGCTCTTGCACAGGGCCTACGGATCACATGACGTTCACATTCCATATCCCGGGAATGTCAGTATAAAAGACACTAAATGGGCGTTTTGTTCCAATGCCTTCGCACAGCTATAAGCAACAGATCCTATTGTGGTGTCGGCGATTCAATACTCCTTTGACGAGGGGGGAGAAGGGCGTTTAATGCGCTTCGTAGAAAATCTTCCTTATAGGAGCAAAACGCACATGCTAAATATTCCACTCTGATCTTGAATCGCATTCCAACCATCTATATCCTATCCATTCTAAGGTTGCAGCTAATTCAGTCAAGTGAATGACACTAAAATTTTGTACAGCATAAATTTCATTTTAATTATTGGAAAATACAAGTAAAGTTTGTAACGGCACAATCATCACAATGTTAGGAATGAAGACATAATTCAATTGGTTTGATTTACTTCGTTAGAAATTTTTATTTCTGCTGCAACCTTAGAGTGGACGGAGTATAACTTTCTTCCTACTGTAACACGTAATATGCCGTAGCATACGTACGCACACGTTCGCTAACTTAATCCTTCAGGAATCGTAAGGGAATTCTGTCATCGAAATTGAATGCTGGTGAATTCCCAAGTTTCCCGGAAACCATGAAACTTTAAACGCGTTACTTTGACGATAAAACTTCGAAAGTAATTTTTTCCAAAACACTGTTGCCAGCATGTCCGCACAAAAGGTAAGGCACATTATAAATTATTTTTACCAAAAATACGTACCGTAAAAGAACAGCTCCTTGTATAATCGACTGGGGAAGGAGGGGGGGTGGAACGGCCATCTGGGACGCTATTTATCGCAGAGCCCTATCGCGAACAATGATAAGGATTTATATGTTAAATTATATTTTTAATATGGTGAGGATCAGTCAGCTTCCAAGATATTTCTTTCGGACAAACCCATTTTTCTTCATGAGGAAAACATTGCTGAATTGAAACGCAGGAGAAAAAAAAATTGAGAATGCGTTTTTGGGAATGGAAATATTTGCTCACAGTTTCCAAGGCACTGACGAAAAATAGTCTAGAAGACATATAACAACGTGGACCGCACCGAAAAGAAGAAAAAATGTACATGTTATTAATTCTCTATTTTTGCTCCTGCCAGGACTCTGGGAGGGGGTGGGGAAGCAAATCTCTCGAAGAAATCCTGACATTTTTCAAAAGTACTGTCTTCAAAATATCATGTCAACGGGGTTTTTCATCCATGAAACAGCAATATGTCGCAAACCTCGTTTTAACCGCAGTTAACTTTTCGCTATATAAAGACATAATGGGAATTTTTGTACTTTCAGTAAAATGTCATACTCTTCAAGGACTAATCTGGGTTTATTTTGAGCGTATCAGAATGTTTTTCTCCTACAATGTTTTTTAAAAAAAGTTTTCACTGAAACTCCAGGATTGTGGGATATGACATATTGCAGCTTCATGAACGTTTTGCTTCTAGTAGACTACAATTAAACTCTCAGTACTGTACATAGTAACTTAACTGTGTACACGCTGTCCTAAATTAAAAAGCGGCACGGGGAAAAGGAAACCTATCCAATAATGTGTAGACTGTGACAAGTATTTTTAGGATACAGACTAGTTCATAAAAAAAGTTTTATATTTTGTATGTATGAGCTGTGGAGTTAGTTACGTTAGGCTGCTCATTGTAAAGTGAGAACTTTTGAAGATAGTTCCAAGCCAATAGTAATATTCCACTGTATGAACTTCCAAGCACGTGAAATATATACACATGCTCACTTACCATAAATCGCCTGCCTATAACCAAAATCCATTTTCAAAACAAACAGTTATTTTTAACGGGCGAGTCTAACCTAAATTCTGAACAAGATATTTTGTGAATACAGCGGCGGTGTGAACATGCAGCAGTTTTAACATTTAAATAAGTTACATAAAACAGTTATTGTGGCTAACATGCAAGGTATTTTGTCGACTATTGAGTATAGTCACAAATTAATTGTAGGGTATTTAATATTAAAAATTACAGCTGTTCATGTTCAAAACTATCATAACTTATCCTACATTCTCCGAGTAATCAACTTCACAATTAAGAAAATATAATACTTTAATTTGCTTTACCTATATAGGAACCAAAAAAAAATAATGTGGAGGGGGGGGGGTTCATCAATTCTGTTCAAACATAATACAGTAACTTACTTGAACGGATAATAAAAAACATGCTGTATGTTACATGCATAGATCATTCGGGTTAAAGTGAGCACTAAACATTTAACCTTTGAAAAATATCACTAGCCGTTACTACATATAACTGTACATTAACTCTAGTAGCCTTATTTGTGGTATGGTTGGCAGTGAAATTATGCAATATAGATCCATGTATTTTCTAACTAAATACAGCCAAACTGCTTTTGTTTCAATCCAAAGCCGAAATCGACATAATTGCATTTTGTGCACCGTAATGAACTTATTTTTATCAAACTTTATACATTCCTAAAGACTGCACAGTTGATCTTACAAGCGGAAACATCAAGTGACGTGTCCAGAGAGATTAAACATTTCCCGTCGTTATTCGTTACGCTCGGAAAGATAGGAATTGGCTGAAAACAGAACTTCAGCAAGGCTTTTCTGAGTGCTGACTTTATGTGTGAAATATGCCGACTAAACTCCAACAAGTTATTCATTCCTTACGAAAACGCCAACGGTACAAAGAAAATTAAGTGACTTGCCAATTTTATTTAGCTTCAGTTATGACTCGCCATAAATCTAATTTCAAGTTGTTTTTGTAAAAAAAATTGACAATGCACACAGAATTAATCACTGGTGATTTGAATTACAGAGATCTTCCAAATCTGTGAAAATCTGGCTGGCAACACCATCGCCCTTCGTTAGGACAACCTTTCAAGAAATCCAAGATAAACATTAACAAAACAAGGCGAATGAATTATCACATAGTTCTGCGATGGCAACACACAGACCAATGAGCTCCAGGCATTTTAATAGAGTACGCTATTTTTCGGAGACACGTGATAGGTCTACTTATGTTTCGTTAATCTCAGTAACGTAATACACGGCGGATGAATACCATACGTTCATTAACCGATGACTAGAAATGCTTTGTATACATGCTAGGGTATTAGAAATAGTTGTCTCTACAGTATGCCTGCCAACAGGCCTTAAGGAGCCTCCCTACCTGCGATTCAAATGCGTTACATCTAGTGACGACTATTCATTTTTTTGACCAAACTATATAACGCGCATTATATTATTTTATCTACGAACAGAACATACACTTTAAACTCTGTCACTATAGTTTAAAAATGCAATGCGTTTGTTAGAAACATCATTTTCGGGCCCCTCAAAATGGCTTTTGCAGCATGCCGTATTTAGAAACATAACGACAGGATTTTAAAAACACAACTATAGAAACAAGCGTTAGATTATGAACTATGCTAACCATAAATAAAATAATGTGGTCGCCGCTTAGTCCCATAGAAATGGATAATAGTACAGCTTTGCACGCCAGCTAAGTGGCTTGCGCGGAGAGGCGATAACGTATCACATACGTCGGTCAACGTCACTCTTACAGTACCGCTCCCGCCCCACACACAAACGCAGCTTATCTAGGGAGGCCCCTTAATCACATATCGTAGAGGTCAAGGTAAGGGTAGGGGTGGAAGCGTTTGTGCGTGAGAGAGAGAGAGAGAGAGCTAGCACATAACATTGTTTTTTGGACATGGGGTTATGGGGTCATTGGGTCATTCCATGGAAAATCACTCAAGGGTGGTTGCTGACCCATCTTGAAAAAATTTGAAATTTTGTCACACATAATGTACATATTTCAACAGTTCAAACCCAAAGTTATTGATTTTTATCTGCCCTCATTTTGATTTTACAGAACAAAATGGCCGGTACCGTGTACAAAAATTTACATTTTCAAGGGTTTTTGTATTGTTTAATATCTTGATATCCATAAAAGATACAAAGTCATGTGTTATCTCATTGCAAAGAGGAGACTGAGGGCTATTAATAATGCTAGTAAAAATAAACAGAATG
>PNEQ01041915.1:0-29753 GCA_003012365.1 Medauroidea extradentata
ACCGTGGTGGTTATGAACTTCGGTATGTATTTTATGTGTCCTGATATACTTGGATCTTTTGGATACATGCCCGCACTCCTGATTTTGGGACATGTGCTCCAGCACTCTCGCGCTTGATACTGCCAAACGCGGTGATGCTTTGTGAAACGACCAATGCCTCGAGTCACTGATATGCCAGGGTGTTGTGTGGTAGTTTTGTTTTGTTGAATTTTTCGTGTCTGAATAATTTTCTTTGTTTTGTTATTCTGGCCACGTGGTTGCATGAACCTACCTGCTCTCTTGACTTCCCTGGTTCCGGGACTAGTCGAGGCGCGTTCCGTAGTTTTCACGAGTACTGGTGGTGCTGGTCGGTGTTGTTTTGGGCGTAGCGCCTGGCACGAACGGTCGCTAAGATCGTGGGCCGTCGGCACACGTCAGTGTATTTCGGAAATTGTTAGATTTATCGGAAATCGATCGAGTATAACTCGATTTTGTTTGAGGTGAACTGTTCTACAGGAAAATAACCTTGTGTATCATAAGAAACTAACAAGGTATTTTTACTAAAATATATTTTTCAATATTGATTGATTTTATTGGGAATCGATCGGGTATAACTAAGATAGCGGTAGACATAAGCAGATACAATATAAGTCATTTAAAAAATTAAATTATAAAAAATTATTTTTTTAAGTAATAAACTTTTATTTATTTTTTTAGTTGGTTTTGAAATATTGATTATCAGTGACGCACGAAAATTTTGTAATCCAGCCGCTTTGAAAAGACAGTTGGGTCATGCTGATTTTGAGACATCCACAAATGTAATTTTGTTGAGATGAGGGAAAAAAGGGACAATTTTCGGGATAAAATGGAAATTTTGGGGGATTTTTGACTTTTTGGTGACCACCAGGGCGGGTTCAAAGGTCAAATCGAAGATGGCTGAAAAATCCGCATCGGCCGAAATTCACACTCAAGTTCCTGCACCAACATCGGCAAAAACTTACTACTCACGTGTAGTTTATTCTTAAATTACAAAAAATTATATCCCTACATTTAGGAGGCCTGCATTTGTGCCGTTGTCGAATGACACTGCCTACGTCACCCGCCGCGATCCGACGGTAAATATTTATCCCCCCCCCCCTTCCCTCATTCACTGAACGCATCTTACTCACTTCATCGTTGCCGGCCGTCTGTCCCTCCGAGCTGCTTGCCTGCTAGGTCAAAGATGGCCTTCCCCAAGCCATTTTTGAGTTAACCAATTGGTGTGTTCATTTTAAAAAAAGTGGATATTCTCATCGTCTTGGGCTGCTTCATACATATCCAGGCATTATTTATTACCTTTCATAAACAACTACACATTTATTGAAATAATACATTATTTGAAATTATTATAATCACCACTGCCAACTCGGTAAAAGTAAAACATCCTAGGTAGCCGGTATAAGGCGGTTAGGACGCTAGCAGTAGCAACTGACCTTTGTAAAGGAGGCACAGGCTCTTCCCCATCTATACTGAAGCTTGTTTGTTACTTGGGTGTCATGAGGCCACCTCGCCTATTTGTCACCCTAGTACTGCTAACCCATTATGCGATATATTACTATTTCTACTTAATAGGACACAAAAAAATTCAAATTGCTCTCTATATTCAGATTCCAACGATAGCTCACAACATACGCTTGTGAAAAATAATAGACAATGTTAAAATAATAAATTACATACTTACGTGTGAAATTGCACTCACAATATTAACTGTCCAAACTAAACTAAAATTTTCTCTGCTCCTTCACATATTGTTGAGGATGATCAGGCTTCAGTTTTAGCAAAAGGGAAGCCTTCATATGCCTTTACGCTTGTTGTTATGGCTGCATACTTCATAATTAAATAAAAGCATCATTCAACGATATACGTATAGAGGAGTTTGTGCTTATTGACAGATCCGTAAAAAATTGCACTCGTCCAAAATGAGCTAAGGGCGAAGCTCCAACAAAAATGGACTATTGATATAACCATACCACTACCTGGAGAAATTTTATAATATGTAAAAACAAAGCAGATCTCGCTCGACAAAGTATCAAATTTTAATTTCCGAAACAACAGGCTAACATTTGTTTAAAAATAACAAATGAAAAAATACGACTGTTAAATATACAATGCCTATACAATAAAGGCGGATTCGCGACCACACTTAACGTACGTACGAACACACGCAAGTACGTTAAGAGGGCGTGGTACATAATTCAATACTAAAAGCTTTTATCTATAACTGTAGGTTTCTTGAAGCTAATTTGCAAAAAATAATCAATAGCAATCCTAGACAGTAGTTGTAGCCAACATTTAAAACAAAATTGTTTCCAGTGTTACGAACTTCAAGGCACAATCTCTGACGCCGGAACCTCGTGCATTTAACTGCGGCGCAAGAGATCACGTGTAACGAATTAGTTATTCTGGAAAAATATTTACTCATAAAGTTGGCAAATACCATAATTTAGGATTGTCATTGAGTATTTTATCGATATTGGCTTCTTAAAAAGCGTAAGATTCAGTTGATTTTTTCAGCGTTTATTTATCTACCACGCACTTTAAGTGTTAGAGATTGGATTCACAACAGAATTTAATGTAGACATACGCGGAAATTGTTAGTTTCATAACAAAATGTCGGCACTAGAGTATTATACTTTATTTTTCTAATTGAATTAAATAATTTATGGCAAGATAAATGATTTATTATCATAAATTAATATGTAATGGCGTCTTACGTTTGCACATGCTGCATTCACAACCACCACTTAGCATACGAACGTACGATGAAGAAAGTTGACCAACTCTATTACGTAGGCTACGTACTCACGCTACGCGAGGATGTGAATTCTAGCTCGGCATATCTACTTTACACGTACGCGCGTACACTACGCGGTGGTTGTGAATCCAGTTTAACTTAGAACATTTACTTTACTTTAGCGTAAATATTGACAAGTCTAGGCACAAAAAGCCTCCAGCATGCTTACAAAATCTAAGTTGTGAATTTTAAAATTCTCGAAACGACGAACTACCTTATATTTAATTAATGTCTTACGTGCACTTACCTGCACAAAAGTCGGCTTCAAATGAAACAGCAAGACGAGATTTAACAATGTCTTAAGTCCGGTAACACTCAATGGCGACTAGTCCCCGACACAGAAGCACCAAAATGAACTGGCTGTGAACTGGTAAGCAAATGAAGCAATTTTTAAGCTCCCCACGCCGTAGAAAGAACATGGACGAAGTGTACAATGATAGTGAACAGGAAGAGGAAGTGACACTATGTGAGCTACATGCGGTGGTATGGTACATCTGTTCATGAAGGAGATAGCGATGACGACCCACAACACTCGCCATTTGTGTAATATTATTTGTAGTGTTCTAGAAGAAGTGCAAAGGCTGTGAGGAGAAATGCTGCAGATGCGAGACAGTGTATTGCAATACTTGCATTGTTTTCATGTTTGGGTGCATTGAGAAATGTAAATTTCAATATAAATATTAGTGTTAGCAAATTAGTTTTTTGAATGTTTATTTTGTGTATCTGTGATGCTTTTATATAAACCTTTCATACATTTTTCAAACAGCATCAGATGCAACAGGTGTTGTACACTCTATCAATATTTACATATCATACTATACACAAAGAATTACACTATAATTAATTATTATAAAAGGTTATAAATAATAAAATAATTTTGATTGAATATCTTTATGGTGATACAGCAACAATGTATCATACCTATCAAGACTCGTCTATCTCACTGCCTGGAGGCATGCATCAAAAATAAAATAATTTTGTATTAAGGGTTGAGAGTCCAACCTATGGTACATTAAAAGTCACCCTTAAACACTCACACATTCTGATGTAGTCGAATGAAGTGAGTAAATAGGAAACAAAGATGGCTGCCGACTACGACACCCTCTAGTAAGTTGATGTACAATGGGAAATAATAAGTGGCCTGTGGGTGGGAAGTTAAGGGTGGGGAGAAGGAGAAGAGAAGGAAGAATGAGAGATGAGGCTTGTAGCTAGGTAGCTGATGAATGAGAGAACAGGAGGAAAGTATGAGTGGAATGAGAGATCAAGAGGAATGGGAGATAAGTGTTATAGCTACGGAGCTGATGATTGAGAGAGCAGGAGGAAAGTATGAGTGGAATGAGAGAGCAGGAGGAATAGGATATGAGGCTTTTAGTTGTAGCGCTGATGAATAAAAGAGCAGGAGGAAAGTATGAGAGGAATAAGAGAGCAGAGAAATGGGAGATGAGGGTTATAGCTGGGGAGCTGATGAATGAGAGAGCAGGATGAAAGTATCAGTTAAAAGAGAGAGCAGGATAAAATAAAAAAAACAAGATGATGGCCAGAAACAAGATGGTGACCGAAAGTGACACAAAGGTCAATGCTATCTACGATGATGGATGAGTGACGTCACCCAAAATGGCCGCCGTTGGTCCACTCGTACGATCCCCCATCCCCTTGCGCTCGGACATACATTATCTATCTACTTACCTCACACCTTTAACACTCCGTTAGGGGACGAATTTCGAAAAATCTCTTCTTAGTACTCACCTACCACATGAGAGAAACCCGCATGAAAAATTGGGCTGCAGCTCGATACATACGTCAGTCAGTCCTTTGTGTACAGATGTTAAGTATTGAGTGGAAGTTATTCACAGAGAGGTAGAAAACTTAATTTCCCGATGCACAATTTTACTAAAATATCTTATTATTCGACTTAATTTAAGTTTGACAGTACTGCGTTTCAAGTCTGACTGATACTTAAACTAAAAGTTTTAGTCTACAAATAATGTGACATGTGTCACTCATTTTTAACATATTGTAGTTTCTAACTTATATTTGCCACTTCAGACAATACACTGCAAAATAAATTATCGAATACGATAATTTATATTTTTCAAATGTTTATTTTAAAAAAATACAGTAATTCTGTCACACACTTGTAATCGCAGTTACTTTAAGATCATAACGTATGTTTGACAATGTTTCTTATGTATAAATATTTAATGCACTTTTTTTCAAAAAGTAAAAGGATCGAATTACGATATTGTATTATTTTAAACTACTTGACCAAGATTGATAAATTACCTTCTAACTCGTAATGCTATCTAAAAACATGTATTTTCTTACCTGAGGACTGAAATGTATGTTAACTTTATTTCAGTTGAATGGTTACAAGGACAAAGTTATTTTTATGCTTACAGTTATTAATGATTTTTACTTTCCATTTTAATATCATCCAGTTGACAGTTAATGCGATCGAAAGAACTGCTGACGTATAAAAGCTAATAATTTAAATGCTTTGACTAGCAATGTGCAGTTAGTCGAAGGAATTCTTGCTTTTTCCCAGCATTTATGTTATCGCAATTTTTCCAACTTGCAAAAGTGTTTTTGTGACAGCGTTTTGTAAATCCCTAATCCAATAATATTATAAAATACAACAGCTAATTTTGCGAAAAAAAAAATACTTCTTTAATATAAAACTACAATTGTTGAATATTTTGTTGCCTTGTCAAGCCATGGGCATCTAGATAAAGATTTCTCTTGTTAAATAATTTTCATGTGAATAATTTTGAAAATTGCCACAGTAGTACACTACAGTACCATTATATTCAAAATAGATTATAGTGACTTGCTTTCCTTATTCTTACACATGCAATCGTGAGCTTCAATAATTTGAGAGGATGGTGTTTTTAGAGCATACGGTACAGACTCTATTGTTACAGCCAGAATCATATATTGAGAGCAATGTACACTACGAACAAGGACTCACAAGCAGGCCTGAACAATTAAGGATTTAATTTTATATTTCCAACGAATCAGTATCCTAGAAATCACTACCCATAGCCCAAAAGTCACTAGCCCTATGTCATAAGCCTTAAAGTCACCTTCTTTACTGTCAGTAGACCTACAGTCACAGTCCTAAAATAAGAACACATATTGTGGTCACGGTTCTGTTTTGTTTATAACAATATCGGAGTAGGCGGTGACATTAAGTCATGCGATTTATAGTGGTTATTTTCCGAATGGCTACTGCAAGTGTTGCATCACGATATCCTTCTCTCGGTGCGTTGGGGCTATCGTTTTGCCAACGCATCTAGTGGCCCTCACAACATCTGCACAAGATTCAAGGCGGTAGGCTGTAATCATGCCTATAGGTTTACATTTTGGCACTAGAGACATCACCCTTAGGCCTATAAAAATCCCTTTCATTCTCGTGGTTCTTTCGACAATGTTACATTAGCTCCCTTGGCACCTGCTTCGCAATTGCTGGGCAGCTTTGAGCTTCTTATATCCATTATTGCTGTGTTGCCTTGTGTAGCGTGTCCCGCTCAAGCATTGTAGTGATCTTGATTAATTCATCAGATTGACATTGCAGCAGCTGCACTAACAAAGCACGGAACTTGCATCGGGTGGTATGAAAGCTAGGCGTGAGCACTTGCTGTCGGTTAGGCGAGGTTGGTACTTCTCGAGAACATGGTATTTTTCCGAGACAATTGCAGCTACCGGTTCGTCGCCTGACTGTTCTATTGCGATGCGACTCTGAGCTTGTAAGAATGCAAATGCTTCTCCGTAGTGTAATAAACAAACCGCATAACCCTTGCCATGAAGTCCCATATTTGCTTCATGTTACTCCACCTATTCACTGCTTGACTTACAAGCTTCCGATGCAATGTAGCCAGATTTTTTAAGATGACATGTGTAATCATCCAGGAAGGAAAAGGAGTCTCCACTGTTTAGGCTAGTGAATATTGACAATGATTAAATATATCACGGAATTTAGATGGCAGTTAGCCTGTACAGTCCCGTGTTAGTTCCTCTCCGCGCTGCACTGAAGCTAGGTGCTAGTGAACATTGGCTGCACTCTAATACCTTTATAATATGTCGATGTGGTATGTTGTAGTAAGGTTGGTGCAGATGGTGCTGTTATCACCACTGAGAATTTCATAAGGCCCATGGTAAGATATTCGGTTGACATATGGCAGCAATGCGAGCAATTCACAGGAAGCTTGTTCCGATTACTATCTGGCACTAATATGCTGCGAGGCACTCTTGGTGCATTGCCTGCTCACGTTTGCATTTGAGTAGGCAGGTTTTTAAACACGACAGTGTGGTCGCCGGCAAGCTCGTCGTGTCCTCTTCTAGTGGTACGAAGTTGTTCACTGTATAATAGCTCAGCAGCACTTTGGCACCTAATACCAAGACCTGATCATACCAATCACATCGAAAATATCCCTTGAGTGATTTGACTGACTTTGTGGCAGGCAAACAACCCTCGTGTCATGATTGCGGTGCGTCCTATGCAATGCATGGTTCACTGTCCCTTGTGTGTGCACGTTACGCCAGAATTTTCTTCATACTGGTACCAATTGTTAGCTTTAAGTTCAAATAAGAGTTTATGTTTATAGCACACGAGCATACATTAACGATCGGGTATGTCTGGCTGTTTGTGTCCGACTTGCAAAACCCACAGTGTTCGCCCGTCTGTGCAGGGAAGCCGTCGTAACTGTCAACAAGGAGTACATTACGGTTGATGAGGAAGTGGTTCTGTGAATGACAGGTCGGTTGTCAATGGATTCGTGTGGTTCTTACGGTGTCCTGGGTGTCCTGGTAATAACTGCGTACAGTCGTTGAACATATGGCGATGACATGATAAACACCATGGTGCGCGGTTGTGCGTTAAGCGGCATGGCGCAAACGATCAGCTGATCTCATGACGTTAACGACTTCTTTGTGGCAGCTCCCCTGCCATACTGCGGTAGGGACAGCTCGCTCCAGCGATCGATAGCTCTACCTCCACCGAGAGGTGGAAGAGGAAAGGGCTGGCCTTACAAGCACCCCACAGCCAACCCCCTGGATGGAGCAGGAGTGTGCGTGTTGGGAGCTGGATGGAAACCCAAGATGGTCGCCTTCACAGAGTGCTTCCTCTTTCTCCCCTACAATAGCGTTCCCATCATCCCAGCGTGCCGAAATTTCCCATACATGCACCGTATAGTGCGCTTAGTTCTTCAGCGCAAATTAAAGCCAGATATGTTGGGTGTCAAACCGATGGGAGCGGGGGCCGAGGAGAGGGTCAATGCAACTTAATTTCTGTGACTAAGGGGCCTCCTTACCTGCGCTTGAAATGCGTTGCAGCGAAAGGGGCCATAGGAAAAATGATAATAGGTAAGCACTGTACGCCAGCTGAGTGCCTCGCGTGGAGAGGCGATAATGCATTACATAGGTCGGTCAACGGTAACCTTACCACTCCTGCCTCACACACACAAACGCAGCCTATCTCTAGGGATTCCCTTAAATATTGAGAGTGAATGTACGTGGCATGACATCATCACGATACAATCCTGTACGAGATGCCAGCCTATTAGAGGAAACATTGGCATTTAGTATATAATGTCTATAGAACACTCAAGATGTTACTGCCAACCACACAGGCATTAAAGCTCTCCCTGCTCTCTAAAGTGTGTATATTTACTTCTGGCAGTATTTAAGCTTCCCAATATCTCACACAAACAAATGTACTCGCCCAAAAATATCGGGCACCACACCAATGCATCACACGTGGTTATGCGTTATAATAGTATGATCTTTGAAAGAACTGTGCAATGGGAGTGCATGACTGGATTTATTTACTTGGACATACTCCATTGCCATTATAATAGTCCCTCGCTCTGAAGTCCTAGAAGCAACAAGCCAATACAATTCAGAAGAAACTGAGCAAGAGAATAATTATTGACAAAAATTGCGCAGTACAGTCCAGATGTTATGCATACATACGTGGGAGCACTATAGCCGTCTCTGAAATATTCCGTTTGATAGATGACGCAAAAACAAAGCCCTGACCAAGCTACACGAATTTAGTTGAAGTTATGTTCCTGAGAGCGACATGAGGTGGCAAGGTCCTGTATGTTAATCACCTAGTACGACGATTGAAATGTTCTGGTTAAACAAAAAATACTATTGAAATCCAAGCGATGAAACAAAGAGTGCAGGTGCTTAAAGCGGCCTTTACTCTTCCTCCCATATACATCGCATCATTGAAAGCTAACTGTGAAATATATGGCATGGCTCACATGATCTGTCAAGTATGGCATGCCAGAACTTTTCAAAAGCACAAAAGACAAAAACGCACAATGTAATACATACGTAATTAATATTGATGAATGAAGTCCTAAAACTTATTCAAATAATGTTTACATGAGGTTGGGAAGTTCATAAAATGCTGATATTTTATGATAATTGCTAGTACAATTATATTTAAACTGAAAGTTAAAATAAATACAAATAGAGTGATTAAAAATTAAATTACCCTCATCGACACTGAGAATGGTAAATTTAATGAAATTGTAATAAGTATATTGCCTGGCAAAAGCAGGACTGTTGAGCAATTCTATGTTACCGAGCTCGTATAGTCTTGTTTTTGTGCTCTGTTGTGCTTAAACACGAGCTTTCTTATAACAACACAACTAGTATGAAAACAAATTTATCCCTCGCCTTTGAAATTGATCTGTATGTCACTATGTCCAACCACTATTCTGTAAACATTTCAAAATGCTCTGAAGAAAATGTGTACACTCCAAGCCTTATAGAACATAACATGTGGAACTTAGCAACTTGCTACCAACGGATGGACTCTTTGAGGGTCTCAGGCATACCTATAGCTACTGTACACCATGTCACAGGTAGCGCCAGTATGCTGAAGCCTCTTGGACTGTGCCATAGTGTGCACTTAGAGATGCGATGTTGGTACGGCTTGATTGCCGCATATTGAGGTCAGCTGTAGGGGAGTGATGTGCACCACACTGGTTGTCCTAAAAAGGGGTGCGGCGTGGTGCATACACAATTATACATGGTTGAAAATAATAACAAATTATTATTTACTCAGATTAATAGATAAACGTTCATAAACAAGAATTCAATTGGGGGAAAATAATTTCGCCTATCGATCGTCTTCTTGTCATACTGATGTTAGATACATAAATTTAAGGTTCTTACTAATCGTAACTAAATTTGTGTTTAACAGTGTGTCCGTACAGTTATTGAAACTAAATTTTATACATGAGTGATATTAACACTATGGAAATGTTTTCCTGATTTGAAAAAAAAAAACTATTTGAAATTAATCTTCATTTCCGACATTTAAAAATAATAATAATAATAATCATTTAAAATATATGTGTGGCCAAAACGGAAGAATTGACGAGCTTCCTGTTTTAGCCCGAATTACATTTCTCATAAAAAATGAAACAATATACGAACTTAAAATATCATACTCATAAACATTGCTTCAGAAAGATACTATGACTGTAAATCCCTTAGTAAAATATATCAGAAATATATCGTCAGTAAGGATTAGAATGAAAAGGAAAGAGACCTCCGTATGCAGAGTAATCATGTCTGGAGGTTGACAAACATGCATATTTCGATGATTGACTCCGGACTAGCCCAGTTTCTTCAAGGATGAGATATTGGTTCGCGGCATTCAAGTTGTTAGCTCAACATTCAAGTTACTCAAAGTGTTAAAAACATCTGTCCCGAAGCGCCTGGTTTCATCCACTTTCCAGATATGGCTTGGATCTCGGCAGAAGAGTGATAACTTTGTCCTTAATCCAAAGGAGCTTGAGCACACGACACATTATCATAATTTTCCCACTCTCTACTTTTCTTATCTTCTAAAAAACCTATAATACTTACTTTTGTTTGCAACTCCATAATTTTGAATGTTGCCTGACGTTTTCTTTTGCTGACCGATAAAGTCCTTTGAAAACGTGAGAATCAGCAGAAACACAATTATTTTACGTGCCACCAGCAGAACCGCTTGTATTATTCTGTGTGTCTCTGATACATATTGTATACTGGTCACAGAGTTTGCCATTTCGCTTTGTATACTGCACCTGTAACGAAAGAGATAGAACTGTTACTCGTGCTTTTTATTGTTTGTGTTCCGTGTTCCGTGTGTGTGTGTGTGTGTGTGTAAAGTGGCAAGATAAACAGGAAATGTATAAATACATATTTTGAGAGACGTAAATTCTGCAAACTGTCATGGCAGTGAAATTGGATCACAGATAACCGAACCTTGCCATTCGCTACAGAGTAACAATGGACTGACTCACTCCATGCATATGACACGAAAGCATTTTACAAAAAACGGGGACAGTTTAGCTGCTTCGTTAATAGAAACTTAATTGTGTGAAATACACTTTCCGTTACAATAATACGAAGGTGAATAATATTTTCTAGCGTTGATTAAAGTAATGTCCAATATATTCTCAATTCACTGATCCGTTATGTACAGAATGTTCATGAACGTATGTTAAATATTTTGCGAGACGATTTCTTGCAAAAATATTACGTGAAGCTGTATGATGCAAAATTTTATTTTATGTTAATCTCATCAGAGACATTTACGGTTAAAATTTACATTAAAACCAACATTTTTTAAAAATTAACAAAAGTATGGTATAAAGAATAATGACATTCCGTGTTCGTGTTGATAGTACAAAATCTGCATGTAAAAATATTGATTTATTAATAATATTAACCGTGTACGGTTTTAATTCGTTATAGGTAATGTTTTCTACACATCTTTGTATGTATGTTACTACTACGGGAAAAACCACAAAAGAGTAAAATTGCCTGAAAACATTAAAAATAGACATGCTTTTATTTACTGTACCAACAATACTAGAAATTACTAAGAATACTACACTTAAATACGTTATGGTATTGTTCCAGTTTCATTCCATTCCATAGTTTTAGTAAATTATTTGCAGTATTTATGTACCAAACTTAGGACAATTTAATTCTTCTGTTTTTCATTTACAATTTTACACGGGGAATGAAGCTCAATGAAAATATTAACGACCACTCGAGTAGGCTTAAGTGGAATCATGCGTAAGGGCCTAAGGTCACATAAATAATCAACTGCGGGGTTGTACTTGACTTCAACATGCTTTTGTGATACAGTTTAAGATGGATAGCGTACCGTTTTAAGCATATGTCAAATGACTCCACTTCCCACTAAGACACAGTGTTTATTTTGTAAACTACGGAAGTGATAGTTACATTTGCAAACTGAACGCATTACAACAGCTCTTTACCTGATATATTAATCTCCTTTCGAATTGTATCACACATTTTGGTTGCCTCACTGATGTGGTGGCCTCTTTCAGAAACACCGTGGAGTGATGGATGTGCTGCACATAATGATTTAAAATCTTTATTGCGTGCCAATTTTGCGACGCTGTTGTAACTCTGTGCAGAATATATCAGTAGAAGTGGTTGCATTGTATATGCTAAGTGAAGTGCTAGTCGATCCCATACATAGGACGTTTCACATCTAAACATCGTCAAACGACTATTTTACAATCGACACACAAGAATCCTGTGTTATCACCATGGTTTGCCCTGTCAGTAGAATGGTTATGGTGACTTAAGCTGGGGAGCCAAGGGGAGGAATCTCGTAGCATTTGTAAAGCAATGAGGTAACGGCCACCATTTATGATTTGACCTTGACATTTAGCTCATCATTATTACCCTTTATATTCTCGAAAACCGTCACTAATGACTTTGCTCTAGACAAGACTTCAAGCCTACTATTCTCACTATCCTCAAATACGACCAAACTTTCCCAAAATGTCTTTTTCCTCAAATTACAGGAGGCAATCCGCACCTTAAAAGTGGCTAGACAACACAGAGGATTACGAGTTTCGATGCTCAAAGTGGCTAGATAACCTCGAGTGTATTGGGTCACATTAAGTGCATAATCTAGAGAAATTTCTTTAATTTTATGTTATTGTTTGTGTCTTCAGTTTCTTATAAATTTGCCTTGCGTGCTTTTTCTCTTTATTTCGAGGCTTCTTTAGTGATATCTGTCATGGACGGATTATTATTTTTCCAAAATTGTACATATTTAAATGGGTGCATACTTGTATAATAAATTGTCTAGTATCTTATTGAGTATACGAAATTTTGTATCGATATTGCTGGTGAAGAAATGTTCCTCCCATACAATTTCTTAAAATTCAAAAGTTAAATTGTATGTGGATAAATTCTTATAGGATGTAATGAGATTACAGATGACAAAGACATTTTATTTTTACTCACTTTTTACTCTGTTAATTCACTCTGTGTAATGGAAATGTGTAAGTTGATGTTACTAATTAGTGATGAAAAACTTTTAATTTCAGAGAAATACTGTAATAGTTTTATTAAATTATAAAAGCCCCTTAGGTCTTTGTTAACCTGCTGATCAAATTTTGACTTAATTTTAATAAGCATAAATTGGTTTGGAATTTTAATGGTTATAATTTTAGCTATGCTATGACTTAAAAGTACTGTAATATTTAGCAGAATATACAGTGAGGAATTTTAACCATTATCACCGGTGTTTGCTTGCTCCTAGCATAGAGAGTTTTTCAAATTACTCTTTGATTATTGTTTGAAGTGACGCTATTAGCGGCGTCCTTTTAGCTTCTTCCCGACTCCCACGCGAGCGAGACGTATGCGGCAGGCGATTTTTTTTTTGTGATGCCTGTTCCTACCGCCGTCGTAATTTTAGGGACTCGAGGGAGCCGAGTCACAAAATAGGAACTCTAGACTATTAAAAGTATTAAGCCATTTTAAGAAGAGGCTGTGTTTTGTCCTGTTTTTTTTTTCTGTGAGTTTATAGTGAGCATCGAACCATCGTGGGATACGAACTGTAAGACTGACGCTTACTATCTCTATTTTTTTATCCCTGTCCTGTGGCTCAATTTTTTTGTTGAACTAAAAAATGTGTAAAAATTATAAAAGTTTTAAGCCTCCGGGACTGTTTGAACTATTTTTGTGCCAAGCATCTTATTTTGACCAAATTTGTCTCAGGAAGTGTCTAAATTTTATCTAAACTGTTTGGAACTGCTACTAATAAATTGCCAGACTGAATTTATTGTTGATACGTCACCCTGTAGCCTATCCAGTGGTCCACTGAATTAACTAGCCGAGCGAACTCATTAGCTTTTGAGCTGAATTTCGAACCTACAGATTTTATTTTATAACTCCAGAACACGTAATTGATGTATGTGACATTTGATATTTTTCGGAAGTGTATAGAGTATGTCGGTGATGTGTGTGGAGAGAGTAATACTTCCTACTAAGTACCACAACAGCCTGTATTGGGATAGCACCTATTTTCGTTTCTTTGCATTCAAATTTACCTTAAATAAATTAGGATTATCATAGTTCCAATAGTTTTTAATGAGTGCTGCCGTCTCAGTGTCTTCCGGTAATTTTTATATCTTTTTGCAAGTGCTATATGTGTATGTGTCACGTGGCTAACGTCCACGTAAGGTTTGTTGTGACACACACATCTGAATTAGTTTCCACATACCAGCTTTCCACACTATCATCTCTAGTACACATTACACAACTACGTACATTTACCTTTACATCATTATTACGCAGTACAGAGAGAAAGTGGCGACTATTATCGTGGGGCCATCGAACAGGAACAGGGTTCTGTGTCGATTTTATTTTTTTTTTCCTTCTCTTGTCTCGCTTAGGAGTTGGTGTTTAGGCAAAAATGGATTCAAGTAGTAATCGGAAATACTACCTGAGGGGAACGAAGCCTGAGGACTGTGACGAGGCAGTAGACGCCCTGAACACGTCAGAAATGCCGGCTAAATTAATTACAACCCTCTCAAGTTCCGAGGAAAGCGAATCAGGCTGTGAACTTAGCTCTTGTGGAGCACGAGACATGACCTTGCGCGACCTTGCGCAGGAATGCGACATGGCTGCCGGTGACAGCACGACATGCGCCGTAGACACAGCTCCATTACCACTAGCTGCGCGGAACTTAGCCACAGACAACCCTTCACCGAACACATCTAAAAATGGCCCTATCTTGTCCTCAGCAATTAGAGCATCAGATGATCATGCAAATGCTACCACACCCACACAGCAGTACTTGAGTTCATCTGATCTTCAGAGCATACTTGCTAAATTTACCGCGGAAATGACTGAACAAATTTCTACACAAATGTCCGAATTAAAAGACAATTTAGCTAATCAATCTATTCAGATTTCCAGAGTGGATAATCGGATTGACGAACTGAAAGCTGACCTGACTTGTCAATTAGTGGCAGTTAGGACTGAAATCACTGCTGAAATGAATGGCAAGCTGAATGATATCGACGCGCGCGTGACCCACTTTCAGTCGGATGTAGGGCAGTTGCACAACAACGTGGTTAAACTAGAACAACAGACCAGCACAATCACGAATGATCTAGCCGAAATTAGGACGGAACGTGATGCTACGTCGTCGCGCATTACCGAGATATGCACGAAACTGCAGGATAAGGGGGTCAAGGCTGATAGCATACAAACACATGCCGGCACCACGAGCGTAGAAGTAAGTAAGCTGGGAAGCCGTCTGTTTGTGGTAGAGAACAGCCACACGGAGTTGTCGCGATACGTGAAACAACTGCGAGTTAATGCCGACCAAATGCACGCTGAAATTTAGGAGTGTACGGCCAAAATTGGATCGCTCACTATCACACCCAGCTGCCAGCCACGCGCGCATCGTGGAGTTGGAGCAGAGACTGGCGAATGTAGAGAGGCAGAGAAACGAGACTGTCACTGTGACGCGGTCCCATAATGCACTGCGGGGTCAACAACCTCTCTCAGCTGGCTGCGAGACGAGGCCCTCCGCGCAACAACCGCCTATCTCCACAGCGGAAACGAACAAGCCAGCGCCACATGCTAGTCCTTGCCTGTTACACACTCCGGCAAATGTATTGTTTCACCCTTCCAAACAGTGGGCGGAACAGATGCCCAAGTTTTCTGGCTTTCTACATGAAAATCTAGTGTCCCACTTGAGGAAATTAGAGGAATATTTTTCCTACTTTTCTTTGAATCAAGTAGACAAATTCAAGTGCATAAATAGCAGCTTGAAAAACATTGCACATTATTGGTGGGAGATTAACAAGTACAACTTCAGTGACCTTGAAGCATTTAAGGTCGAGTTCCTACAGCACTTCTGGAGTGCTAAGATCCAAGGGAATATCAGGGCGCGACTACACCATGATAAGTTTGACCCGAAAAAGCCAAAGTCCCTTGAACAACACTTCTGTGAAGTGTTTGAACAAACCAGACATTTCACCGCGCCTATGGGAGATGAGGAGCTAGCGGAAATCATAATAGCTCAAGATCGATGGGCAGATCGGCCCTTTACAAACCTTCAGGATTTTCGGTACCAGTTATTGAGGATTGACCAGTCAGAGAGGCAGCGATTGAACACTGGTAGGACCGAGTCTGAGCGACCTATTCATCAGCATCAAAACCCATCGTCTTTGTACCAACCTCATCACAACAGGCCTGAACATTACCAGAACCAAAATTTTCAAAATCGCCCACAATATCAGGCACAGAATCAATCTAGCCAAAATCACCACCAATATCCTAATAGGCAGAATGACAACCAGCGCCGAGTGAACTCTCTGGCCAAACAAAATTATGGTCACTATCAAGTGAGCTCCCAGTTTGTGAGTGACGATGGGGCTAACCGAGGCCAAGGCTAGGGCAGGTATCGCTACAAAGCTGACTACAGGAGGGGCAGACCAAACTACCAGGGGTGGAATGGCAGCAAGAAGGGTAAGAGTACCCAAAACCAGAACCTGAAACCGAATGCTTACATCGACGAGTCTGGAATCCTGTACGTCATGTCACCACAAGATCCACCAACTCCCAGACCGTCTACGCCACCAAAAAGTAATGGATTTCGCTGGCAGCCTACAGCCCAACTTAATCAGTTGGCCAGTCCTACTACACCAGACCAAAGTAGTCCTAAGCAATGGTCAGGTTCAACAGTAAGTTTTCACGGCCAGGGTCAGATGCTACAAAATTCACCTGTCAACACTAGTCCAAGCACCTATGCACCCGTCAAGATCAGTCAAAATGGTTATTTTGCTAGGAATGCTCCGCTAGACCCAGCTGCTCCTAACTTTGTATACCCTGCAACACAATCATCTGTTTGTAATGGTGCATTGGCTGCAAACCAGCAGCCTACGCTAAACTAAAACGGGTTGATGACGTCCGTGCCCCACCATAACCCTCGCCAGTGTGTTGGAAGGGACAGCAAAATCCTCTGTGATTGAGCCAAAATTTTATTTCAAAGTTCCAAATTCTCCAGACACGTTTTCTATGGTTAACACAGTGGAACTAGACACGTCTGATCGAGAGTTTCTGTTGGACGAAGATGATGCACATATCGCGGACAAGACTGCATTGTGTCCTGAACTACCTCTGCTGGTATATGGAAATAAAGTCTCTGTTTTACTAGACAGCAGGGCCGAAATAAGTTGTATGAGTGAGGAATTGCTGCAAGAGATAGAAGCCAGCGGTGTTAAGCCTCCTATCTTTCAGTACCTCGGATAAAAGTCATAGGAGTTACGTCTAGAGCCAGCCCTTTAATTGACTGCCAGACTATTGTCCTGGTGGAAGGTCTAGGAGAGGCCACAGGAGTTCCTGTCCTAGTTGTCAAAGGACTAGTTCAGCCGCTTATTTTGGGAATTGATTATCCATCTCACTATGGGATCATCATGAACTTCGCTGGATGGCTTATTCCTTTTGCTGAAAACAAGGACAGCATTGTCGTTCCAGAAAAGTGGCAGTTTGCAGACAAAATTGTGGGTTCCCTGCGTAAGGACATCTGTTTGCGTCCTCTATTGACCAACAACTCGTACTCTGTTCCATCCATAGCTAAGGAGGTATCCCTAGCAGTGGCAGCTTGCACCTTAATCGACAATCAACAGCAAAACCAATTGTACCACATGTTAATGCAGCATGCAGAAAATTTTTCGGAAATACCTGGTTGCAATAACATTTATCAGGCCCAAATCAAGGTTAACAACCCTACGTCCTTTCATCGCAAATCCTACCCAATTCCAAAGAAATACCTTGCTGAAGCAGAAGAGTTTTTGAAGTTAATGCTCACATGGAATATCATTAGGAGAGAAGCTAGTCCATACTCCAGCCCTATGGTTTGCGTATGGAAGCGTGATGGGACAGTACGCTTGTGTCTAGACGCCCGCGAAATAAACAAGATCACGATGAAAGACAGGGAGAGCCCCGTACAGACTAGGGACATCTTAAGCCTTTACCAAGGGGTCAAATTTTTGACTACTTTAGACATCACCTGTGCGTATTGGCAAGTGCCTTTGGAGCCTGGTTCCGAGCAGTACACAGCATTCCTGTTCCAGAGTAAACAGTACATATTCGAGGTTATGCCGTTTGGGCTCTGCAACGCTGTCGCAGAGTTCACCAGGTGTTCGGATAAGACCCTGGGCGAAGAGTGCCATGCTTTCGCTCGAGCCTACCTCGACGATGTCTTAATAACCTCCTCATCATTTGATGAGCATTTAGACTATATTCATATTGTGACCTCTAAATTACAGCTAGCTGGGATGACTGTCAAAATTCGGAAGTCACTGTTCTTCAGGGAAGAAGTACCCTTCTTAGGTCACCTATTAACTCCTGAGGGAATAAAGACCACTCCAGACAAGCTGAGAGCTATTACGGACTTCCCCACACCTCGAAACCCCAAGCAACTAAGAGCCTTCTTAGGCGTCCTTGGGTTTTATCGAGATTATTCTGACCAAGTAGCAAAAATTGGAGTACCATTATTCTCCCTCCTGAAGAAAGATACACCATGGAATTGGACTGTGGAGCATAACACAGCCATGCAGAAGCTGAAGGCCATCTTCATGAAGGAGAACATGATTTATCATCCTACCCAGGGCAAGGAATACCTGCTATACACTGACGCCTCTGCGTATGCTCTGGGCTGCAAGTTGGCTCAAGTAGATGACGACGGCCGAGAGAAGACAGTAGCCATGGCCAGCCGCACCCTTAACACTGCTGAGAGGAATTATACAGTCACGGAGAGAGAAGCACTAGCGATTGTCTGGGCTCTGCAGAAATTTAGAGATCTCCTTCTTGGCGAAAAGATTAAGCTACATACTGACCACCAAGTGCTGACTTGCCTTAAGTTAGGGAAGACGTTTGGCAATCGGCTAACGCGATTGCAACTCCTACTCCAAGAATATGACATAGAGGTGTCATACATCAAGGAAACAGACAACGAAGCGGCTGACTACCTCAGCAGAATTTCGGACGAGGGATCAACACCGCTCCAGCGTCGTCAAAGTAGTAGAGAATTCCATGTATCAACTACCATCCCTGTGCTCTTGCATAATAGCTACGCTTTAAAACAGCTGTTGGAAGATTTGCCAGCCGAGCAATTAAAGGACACGTTGTGTTCAAAGATCAGAGATAAGTTAGTTTCATTTTCTCCTTCGGATAAGTTACACCGTATTTATTGCTTGGATGATAATAATGTCTTGTTTTACCACTCTGATTCCAAACCACATTTCTGCGAATACTGGAAACCAGTTATCCCAGCATCATTAGCTACGAACCTGACTACAGAAGCTCATGTACTATTATGTCATGTAGGGGCTACAAAATTGTACGAAATGCTAAAGAAAATTATGTATTGGCCTGGGATGTATAAAACTGTTAAATCTGGAACATCTTCCTGTGATTTATACCAGAAGGCAAAACACCCGCAAGAAAATTTAATAGGGGAATACAAGTCTATCCTACCTCATGAGCCGCTACAGATTGTATCCGTTGATCTATTTGGACCGCTTCCAACCTCAAGATCTAGAGTGAAGTATGTTTTTGTAATGTTGGACTTGTTTTCAAAGTACATCAAGTTTTACGCTGTGGTGCAAGCCAATACTAAAACCCTGTTGTCCAAGGTTAAGTTATTTATTCAGGAAATTGGCAAGCCATCCTCTCTGCTAACTGACAAAGGCAGTCAGTTTACGAGTGATCTTTGGCAAAAGGAAGTTCGTCGACAGGATATCATACCCACAACTATATCAGTCCGCCATCCACAAAGCAACCCAGTGGAGAGAAGCATGCACACTCTGGGAACCACCCTGTGTATACTTTGCCATGCAGCTCAGCAGAACTGGCGAGATAAGTAACCTATAATAGAATTTGTGCTCAATCATACAGTAAACATAACTACAGGTTTTTGTCCCCAAGAACTCCTCTCCAACCACTGTGCAGAGCTGTTGGACGTGACCAAGCTTCTGCCCAAAATGAAAGCGGAGCTACCTCAAGACGACCCAGTCAAGATGCAGGAGGAAACTTTAAATTTAGTTTGTACGAGATTGTTTACCGCTACTGAAAGCAGAAGAAAATCCCAAAAGATTAGCAAGAGGAGTAATTTTACTGTAGGCGACTTCGTATTAAGGAGAACTAATCCTACCAGTTCCCTATTTGATAAAGTAACCAAGAAGTTGTTCCTTATTTTTGATGGACCATTCGTAGTTAAATCTGTTGTGCAGAAGAACTGTTACGAGCTAGTGACCACAGATGGAGTACCAGCTGGTCGCTGGAATATCACGCAGCTACGTCCATATGTGCAAGCACCAGAGAAGAGTCAGCCTGTAGCTGAAGAAACTGCTTAGCAAGTTATGCTAAAGTACTAGCAAGAGTACCACTTTGAGAAAAAGGCCTAAGTGATATGTTTTTACTTTCTGAATTTAACAGAGATTACTGCATTCGTTTTATGTATTATTTACTTAGTTATATCTAAAACTTACGAGGAGTTGTAACAATACTGGAGGTATTATCCTGTGTGGACGGCTTATTTTTTTCCTGCTTAGTCAGAAGCAGATATTTATGTGAAGGTTGAAGTTATTTGTGTTCCTGACGAGTGATGCCGAGAGCCACCTCAGAGCCTATCGTCGATTATATTATTAATATGGAAGTTAAGCTGTATGCATTTCGCCTCTGTTGATGAACTCAGTGTAAACCCTGAACGCTATAACTTAGTAGTCACGCATCTAACTGCGAAGAAATTCTGTCTTGATACATATTAGCTTGCTTTCTAATCTGATTTCACTTCTAGCAGCACCTGTACCAGCTGCTTTGTTCTGTTTCCTGCTCGCCTATATTCTGTAAGTTGTTAACTGTTATGAGTCTGTACATTTGTACTCTGTCAAGAGTTTGAACTATGGCACAAGAAATTTTGGGTCCTATCAAAGTCAATGTTTAATAAGGGAGAGCACTCTTGTCCAATGTTAATCTACAGAGTACTTACATGTCTGGGTTATCCATTTATTTTATGTTTAGGATCTAGTATTGAGTTTGCAGTTGAAGTCCAAGTTGCTGTTTTGTTGAATATCTTGATCTGGTGCTTGAGGCCAGCTATGTTTTCTTCCTGTTTATGTATCTTCAGGTGTATATCCTTTTCTTGTTAATGTTATTCATGCTGTGATCCCTGTCAGTCGTTACGAGAACGGTTAGTGTGTTGCGCATTATTGAGTATTTGCTTATTGTTGTGTTTTATGGTTATTATTTGATCTAGTCGTATTGTTTTATTCATTGAGTTATTTTGATTATTTATATTATTCTGTGTTGTATTGTTGAAACGACACTTATTGTGTACTACAAGTCCTAGCTGTTGTTAGGGAAATGAGATTTCCTTCTCACAACCTGCCTTACCCAATACTGTTGTCAGAGTCATCAATAAGCTGAATTCATTAGGAGGAGATAGGTAGTACACAGAGCTGATATTTTACTGCCACACTCCCTCTCCGCACATGTCATTGCTATGCTTTCAGCTTCCTTAAAATATAAGAAGCCTCTGATGCCAGTGCCAAGAAAAGGAAGAGATTTCTGCGATGGAGAATCCCTACAACCAGCTAATACAAGGACTACGGATCTACAAGATCTGGGTAACGCATGTTGTTTATCAGGAACTGTCAGTATATATTTACTCAATTTTTAATTATGCTCGAACGAACACAGTGTTTCGAACGCCATGTCTCAACGGTCGTTCGCGCGAATGAACATTACGCGCCTATAAACAGGGCTACCATAAAATTATGAGGCAATATAGTATAAACATTAAGGGCTAGTTCCCGAGTTTTTTTCAGACTAGTGTCAATAACTCAAATATTTTTTAACGAAAAGTTTTGAAAAAATTTGAGTCAATGTGCAATCACACGATGCACAATTCTGTGGACGCGTTTTTTTTAAATAATGTACCATTCGCCAGCAAAAAAAAATAATTTCCTTCATTTTTGCTTATTTTCACGACGAAAAACATGGTACTTTGGGTAATTAAATCTAAAAAACCGTTCAGTACAATTCTACAAAAAAATTTAGCTACGAATTATAACATATAAGTGTGTAAACTGTGCAGCGAAATTTTGATATGTGTATTAGGTAGCAATAAAAAAAATATTTTCGAAATCACTGCAAAACTCCGTAACAAGGCCTTAACACAAGCCACAGAATGTTTAAGTGTCGGGTGTATAAACAGTAGGTGTTGTGTGAAGATATACCTGTGTGTACGACGAGACTTTACCGACACACGCCGCACTTCTGTAAAAACACTGCGCAACTAATAGTAAAGTAGCGAGTTGTTGCTGACATCACAATGTTGCAGTGCAGTCACCCAGTGTGTGGGGCCGCACATTTGTCTACAGTGCCGCCAACTTCTAGCGCTGGCACGTTTTTTGAATCAGCGAGAGACTCCTCAGACCAGCAAAGATGTATCTGTTTGTTTCTTTTTTCAGCAATCTGGAGAACTGAACTAGCAGCTGAAGCTGAAAGTACCTTACTATCTGATCATATTTAAATTGATGTTGTTTATGCTAATTCAAGTTTAGTTACTGTTTTGATTGTTTGAAGATATTATATGTCTATGTTAATATTACATTATGTATTTCATCTGATTGTTGAACTGTTATATGACTTAATATATTCAGGTGCTATCTCCTAGGTAAATTTAAGTTCATTTACCCAGTTCAATCAGCAGATGGGGCAATCTGTAATGAGATTACAGATGACAAAGACATTTTATTTTTACTCACTTTTTACTCTGTTAATTTACTCTGTGTAATGGAAATGTGTAATTTAATGTTACTAATTAGTCATGAAAGACTTTTAATTTCAGAGAAATACTGTAATAGTTTTATTAAATTATAAAAGCCCCTTAGGTCTTTGTTAACCTGCTGATCAAATTTTGACTTAATTTTAATAAGCATAATTTGGTTTGGAATTTTAATGGTTATAATTTTAGCTATGCTATGACTTAAAAGTACTGTAATATTCAGCAGAATATACAGTGAGGAATTTTAACCATTATCACCAGAGTTTGCTTGCTCCTAGCATAGAGAGTTTTTCAAATTACCCTTTGATTATTGTTTGAAGTGACGCTATTAGCGGCGTCCTATTAGCTTCTTCCCGACTCCCACGCGAGCGAGACGTATGCGGCAGGCGATTTTTTTTTGTGTGATGCCTGTTCCTGCCGCCGTCGTAATTTTAATGACTCGAGGGAGCCGAGTCACAAAATAGGAACTCTAGACTATTAAAATTATTAAGCCATTTTAAGAAGAGGCTGTGTTTTGTCCAGTTTTTTTTCTGTGAGTTTATAGTGAGCATCGAACCATTGTGGTATACGAACTGTAAGACTGGCGCTTACTATCTCTATTTTTTTATCCCTGTGCTGTGGCTCAATTTTTTTGTTGAACTAAAAAATGTGTAAAAATTATAAAAGTTTTAAGCCTCCGGGACTGTTTGAACTATTTTTGTGCCAAGCTTATTTTGACCAAATTTGCCTCAGGAAGTGTCTAAATTTTATCTAAACTGTTTGTAACTGCTACTAATAAATTGCCAGACTGAATTTAATGTTGATACGTCACCCTGTAGCCTATCCAGTGGTCCACTGAATTAACTAGCCGAGCGAACTCATTAGCTTTTGAGCTGAATTTCGAACCTACAAATTTTATTTTATAACTCCAGAACACGTAATTGGTGTATGTGACGTTTGATATTTTTCGGAAGTGTATAGAGTATGTCGGTGATATGTGTGGAGAGAGTAATATTTCATACTAAATACCACAACAGCCTGTATTGGGATAGCACCTATTTTCGTTTCTTTGTATTCAAATTTACCTTAAATAAATTAGGATTATATTAGTTCCAATAGTTTTTAATGAGTGTTGCCGTCTCAGTGTCTTCTGGTAATTTTATATCTTTTTTGCAAGTGCTATATGTGTATGTGTCACGTGGCTAACGTCCACGTAAGGTTTGTTGTGTCACACGCATCTGAATTAGTTTCCACATACCAGCTTTCCACACTATCATCTCTAGTACACATTACACAACTACGTACATTTACCTTCAGATCATCATTACACAGTACAAGGACCGTGAAAGCTTTTGGTACAGTTGTGTATATTGTAAGAAGATGGAACAAAATCTGCAACAGATGGTTTTTGTATTATGTTAGGGTCCATATAGTAAATGGTATTTCGTTGTGACATTGTTGTAGATATACAATAAGGCGCAGCATCACTTGACTTAAGTTGTAGCCTACTCTTTAAGCCTCATCTTACGTGAAACTATTCCACAAAATATCAAATATGTGAACAATATATTTTACTCGTAAATGTTAATGTGTCTCAGTAGAAGCATTCGTGGGTGGAACATATTTCATTCGATTTCAGTATCACTGATAATATTTACAATTGCGTATATTGCGCTAGTTAACAGTTTCACCAACATCACTATTTTTGAAATCTTTAATTTTTTTGTATATTCCCAACATAACTAAAGGTTAAATACATTATTAATTTTAATTAATTGTACTGTGTTGTTTTTATTCTAAAAAAAATTATGTTTCAGGTCCTGTTGCTCCACAAAATAGTAGTGAAGGTGAAGAAAACACTACACCACCACACATCAGTAAGTACAAATCTCAATAGTTCATGTAGAATCCACCATATTTTGGCACGTGTTTAATGAGCTTACGGCCATTCTCCCTTGTTTCAACTTTTGAGCGATATTAATTTTTTTGTGCGTAAACGAGAGCAGGTATCAAAAAACCGTTTGGTAGTTTTGTTTAAAATCTTCTTCTCCATGTTGGCTGATATTTTTCATGACAGAAAATACTATGACTTAAGCTTAGTGTGTAATTAATCAAATTTTGGTTAATTAACATATTAGTCGAAACCATATAATTTTTTTTCATTTGAGAAATATTAGCTATATTGTCAAAAACCACTTTAAACAATCTGCCAAAAATATTTTTGAAATCTGCTTTCGTTTAAGCGTAAGAAAGTAATTATCGCAAAAACAGTACAAAAAGAGAACATGGCCTTAACTATATGTATTATAAAGAAATTGAGTAACTATAAATTACATGTTAGTTAACAATACCTAATACAATAGTAAGTACCGAAAAATATCGATATCGTAACCGGTTGACAGTTTTTCTGATCGCTTAGTTTATTAGTGTGACCGTTTTCTTGCATCAACGGTTGCTGTCTTAAGCCCGGTTGCACCATTTCGTCCTTGATCTCAAGATTTGCTGACCTTCGTTCAAAAATGATCTAATGATAAATTTTGAATACGTTGCACCATCGAAGTGTGCTTTTTTTTAACTCCCGTCTGTTACAACTCCTATACTTTGGTCCTCCGTGTTCCTTCAGCTGTTCGAACCTACCCTGTCGTTGGCTACTCTCCTAGCAGACCTGTAAGGGTCCACTCACTAATGTTGGCAGCTTTATTTATTTCTGCTTAGTGCACACAATATCTACATACAATTGCTTGAGCCTTCCTTTACCTAGTAGGTAATGCACCACTGTTTCTCTGTAGACGTCTCGATCTCGGTCCCGACTCCTGGGGCGAAGCGCCTTCGATGCTCCCTCGCACCTAGGCCCGCTCTCGTTGTTTCTTATGCCACTGGCCCGACCTCGCTAGGGAACGACGGTGGCCTCCGTGGTACTGCTTCTCTTGTCCACCCCGCGACCCGGCGATGACGACACACGTCTCTCCCTTCTGAGAGTCCGCGCCTGCATAGCCGGGTCCGCACTGACGTCACAACCATTGACGCATTCCCTATGCGCGGGGATAAGTGTTCGCCCCAGGGCATAGTACTGGGACATATCAGTACCTCCCTTGTCCAGTCTGACGGTCGTCCTCGGCCGTCGTAAGCGCCGATGGTGCTGTGGGCGGGCAGTTCGAGAGAGCTGTGAGGTGCCTTTGCCAGCAGCCATCAAGTCGCCGTGAAGACTTCTTCCTTGCCGTCGCGGTAGCCCGAAATTACGTTGCAGTGGCGTATGACTTGCATAACAACCTCCCGGAGTGTCCTCGCGCACGTATTGGGTTGTTACGGTGCCCCTTGTTTCGTATTTCCTCCCACAATGATTAACTCAATTATGTCCCCAGACCTGTTATTGAAATTTGCAGCAACACACATAAGGAAGGGTACAAAACACATTACAAAATTTTGTTTTCAAAACACTCAGTGCTTAAGGGTACAATATTCACACGTTAATCAATACTACTAGCTATGACATTTGTAATATACATTTCCTTACAATTCTATCCGCTAACTCTTCCTTGCCTCATGAGGCTAATAATATTTTCTTTAGGGGCTCGTGACCTGGCGTGGAATGGAGTGGTGAAGAGCGGTGCTTGCACCCCTGAATCCCTTATTAAAACTGTTAAACTCTTTCGAAATGTACGCTCACCGCTCTTGTGGATAGGATTGGGTTAGTTTATGCGCGCTTGCCAGTCATTCCGCCCTGAAAAATCTTCTCCGTCTTTACACTCTAACAGAGTTTTCATTATTTATTTTTTTTTTTTTTTTGCTAATTTCCACTTTAGAAGAATGCAGACATACTTTTTCACCATGTACTTAGTGTCCTTAAGTGAATATTACCTTACCTACTTAGTGCCCCTTACCTGATTTGTTAAGCCTACGAGCTGACACTTTGAATTTTACTATATTTACCACTAATGAATGTTTATTTTATTGCACAACAATAATGATTGCGGTTCATAATTTACGTGCAATTATCTTCTTGTTGCCCACTAGTTTGTGAACCTAATTACGTGTTTGGTTGGCTACATGAAATACAGTTTTAGTTGTGATGTTTTAAGATTACATGATTTACCATGGTGTGCACAATTATTACCCCGGGGTATTGTTTGTATTGCGCGCTCGCCGGCGTGGTCCTATGTCATGTGTCACTCTCTAGTGACCTTCTTCGGAACCTGTTGTCGAAGGCCTTATCAGCTGTTTTCTCTCGCCTCTTTCGTTGCACCGTCGCGCTCACGTGTAACACACAAGAAAGGCGAAACATTACTGTAATTAATCCCAAGCTCGCTATTACTGTGTATTGTGGTGTATTGTTATAAGAAAGCTCGTGTTAAAGTACAACAGAGCCAAAAAACAACACTATACGAGCTCGGTAACATAGAATTGCTCAACAGACCTGTTTTGCCAGGCGATACATTTATTACAATTTCATTAAATTAACCATTCTCAGTGTCAATATGGGTAATTTACTTTTTAAGCACTCTATTTGAATTTATTTTAACTTTCAGTTTAAATATAATTGAACTAGCAATTATCATAAAATACCAACATGTTATGAACTTCCCAACCTCATGTAAACGTCATTTGAATAAGTTTTAGGGCAGGTACACCGGATACAAAGACGGTTAAAAAGTGTTATATTAATATAGGAGGGGAGTGCAATATTACTGATTATTAATATAGTATGTTAAGTTAAAGGTTGCTGTCATATGATTAGACCTGATGACCTTAGCGAAAGCTGGGTTGATGAGGTAGACGGCATTGGCGGACGAGCACGCACCGGCCGGGACTCGACCCACGAGCCCCGGCGGAGAACTGGACTGCTGTTGATCGGATGAATGCTGTTGGACGACCGAAAGACGACAGACCTCGTTTATTGGTAACAGTGCCATATAACGGCGTGCTCGTCCTCAGTATTGCACACTATACGAGGGGGGGGTGAGGTGAGTTGATGTCTTCCGTGGTTTCCCAACGCTGGCCTAGTTGCAGCTCGAACCTCTCGCTGCCCGGCTTGCCAGGCAATATCATAACAGTATGAAGAAATTGGACACTTGTTTTCGTTTGCCGCCGCCCTCCAGGCATGATACGTTTTGAGATGTTCGCCCATTTTAAACAACCGATTAAATTTAATGGTTCCGGTTACTTATACGCTAAGTCGGCAAATTTGCTCGTTGTTTATGCGTGCACGGTTGCAGAATTATTAATTAATAATAAAGATTTGACAATCACTTGGCACTGAGTTGATACGAGTGAAGACAGCTCATTTAATTTATTTTTAAAACTTTTAGTGTTAGATTTGAGTTTATGTCACTTTAATTCAAATTCTGGAGTGGTAATTTACTACAAATTAATTTTATTGTTTCAGGTCCAGTCAAAGATAATACAATTTTGTTTATAACGTCAATCGAATAAAGTTCGTGCGAGTCCAGAAAGTAAACCTACCGAGTTTATAGCTCTTACAGACTGGTGGTGGAATATTCTGGCTGCGTAAGTCGGGAAAATAATATAACAGATTAATATTTCTATTAATAATACTTTTTCCTCCCAATAATGTTTACGTTCCTAATGAGAGGCCTGTGTCATACTTTACACAATACATTGAAATAACCACTGAATACATAAACTGTATCGTATTTGGCGTAAATTTAGTTGCATTGCTGACAAAGGAGCTACTGTACACGATTATGACTCATTGTAGTCCCCGCCATACGTGTTCTTACAACATGAAAAGCTGGGTTTAAGGCCATGATCTTTCATTTAATTCAAGCAATTGCAAATAACTCGACATTTTTTTAACCAAATGCTTTGAAAAAATTTGAGACTGTATACAGTCGTACGATTCGCAATTTTGTTAGGGAGTTTTTAAAATAAGGTACCGTTTGCTAGCAAAAAAATTTTGCTTCGTATTTGCTTATTTTGACAACAAAATGTGTAATATTTCAAGGGCGAAATTCTAAAAATCTGTTTGGTGTATTGGTACAGAAAAATTCAGATTCAAGCTATGATATACAAGTGTTAAAACTGTAAGAATGGATTTTTGATACATCTGTTAATTTAAGTATGAAAAATGATTTAGAAACCACTGGAAAACTAAAGAGTGAGGCCTTAACACAATTTCACGAACTAAACGTAAGTTGCTGTTGCAGAGTTAGAGTAAACAGACACGCAATAACAAGTGCAATGATGTCACAGGGGCATAAACATGGTGGCACTCGTTGTTAACGAGCTAAAATAAACACTATTATTACACTGGTCGACAAGGTTTTGGTAACATGAACAAATCCAGCTGTTTTGACATGAGTGTTGGTTGCTGATTACATATCTGTTGAGTAAAAAAGGCTAGCACGTCCCATTTTTTTTTTGTTATCGAGTATCTTCAGTTTATGAAGAGGTAATTTTTTCTGTAATATTGAACTGCACTAGTTTGCAGTATTATAAATATTTATTGATCAAAATTGAATTTGATGAGTAAAAATGGCCGGCACATCACAATGTTATGTTATAAAGGCAAGTAAAGAGAGGTTAATTTGCACAATGTAGGCATAACTTTGTACCAGATGTATTGTGTTTTAATTGAAGGTTTTCACTTAAGTTAACATAAACTTCACAATTCACAGTGTCAATGATAAAAAGTACTTCAGTGTAAATATATATTGGAATTTTCATATTAATTTTAAAATAATACAATATAGTGCATCCTAGAGGTTAAAATTAATCCCCCTTTAAGGAATATTAAGTTTATAAACAGGAATGTTTAACTGCAGTTGTTGGCGGTAGTTTATTTATATTGGTAAATAT
>PNEQ01041916.1:0-10204 GCA_003012365.1 Medauroidea extradentata
CACGATATAAATCCAATAAAATTGACATGTAAAATTCTATGCTTTTCTCTTGCTTTAAAGTTAAATTTAAAATTAAAAATAAATTTTTAATGTAAATTTCTCTACTCGCATCCCCAATTAATAGGTTGGATCCCGCCGTATACACCCTTATACCTGGTTAAGTTGGACTACTTAATTTGTTATTACACAAAAAAAAAAAACATTAATTAAGACAAAAAAAATTGACATTACTGTGTGATAAGAGGCCAAGTAAGTGCTACGTGCCAGTGCACGTCACAGTGCGGTTGTTTGTAAATTAGTTATAAAATTGCGCGATTTTAATATAATTAAATAGTTAACTGACTAATGCTGGATATGAAGCCGTGTTATTATATTACGTTGCCTCCAAAATGCGTACTTATTTTTCACGTATAATACACGCTACTTTCAGCGTCGGCGATGGAAGGTAACCAATTTGTTGATCAGGGCTGCCACTACTACTTCATCAGGTCATACGATCACGTCCTGTTGTTTTAAATGGTTGCCACGTGTCTGGCACGTGTTAAAAATATTGGTAGCATCGGCTGTCAAAACACGGAATTCTTACATGGGATAGACAATATGTGAACATCAACATGGTTTCCAAACAGGTAAGACTACAACCACTGAATTTACACATTTTGTACATTATAATTACGGCGACACAAATTTAGAAAGCAAACTGACACTATCCGTTTCAACCTTAGGAAGGCCTTTGATATTTGTCGACATAATTTAATCCTCTTCAAACTAAAAACCTTTGGAGTCGATGAAACATGGTTCAATAATTACTTTCTCAATAGGCTATTTTCAATAAGAAGAAACAATATCTTTCCAAATAAATTTTTTGAACCATCTAGAGTTGGTACGTTTCACCACATTTATTTAAAATTTTTATAAATCACATAATACTTTACAAAAGAAGTTCCAAATGTCTGTTGTATGCAGATGATTTAAAACTGTATAAAACAATAAACCATGATAAGGATTGTCAAAAACTACAGGAAGCCATCATGGTCATAAACAACTGGTGTACAAAAAACAGCATGCAGCTTTATCATAATAAAAAATTTTGTATAACCTTTACTCACAAAACAAACCGTATACCTCATAAATATAAACTCGATGAAAGTATAATAAAGAGAGTAGAATAGGTATACATAGGACCTAGGAGTAATGCTAGATGGTAAAATGTATCTACATTATCATATTGACACACTTAATAGTCAAAGCACCTAAAAATGTAGTAGGTTTAATTAAATATGTCACTAAATTTGCAACACCTTCTGATTCAAGACTATGCCTATACTACTGTTATTCTCCGTTCACTCTAAGTTGAGTTTTAGGATAAATAAAGCAAATTATAAACAAACATGTTCATTTGCTGCCGACCACCGTGCACTGTGATCTTGCATTAGAAATAGATCTTTATCTGTCGTGTACATGTAAATTTACCACTCCATCACTTAATGTGGGAGTTTTATTAATAAATATCTAAAATATACAGACCTTGCAAACACAATCTATGACGCTATATGTTTATTACTGTAATTATGGTTAGAGGACGACACGTCCGTAGTTGATTCACAAGTTATTTAATGACTGACGTGTATTGTTAAACGTACAAGTTTCTTGGTACACTTGCCAAAAATACCAAAAGTTTAGTTCAGTAATAATTACCACAGTAAAAATAAGTCGGAAATATCCCAATCGAATATGTTTTTTTTTTCTTCAAAGTATTTTTGGACATTAACGCGTCAATGTTGTGGCTACTGCGAATGGTTTTTCCGTGTGTCCATTTCCCATCCCAGTTCATCCGAACTTAAATCCCTTGTTCTATTTCGTTCCGTCTTCGTGTCTGTTCATGTTTACATCGCTTGCGGATTAGTTTATGTGACGCTGGATGTGAACAGTGAAAATGTCTTGCATGGTTTTTGAAACGTGGATATATGTCTTCATTACTAAACAAACTGCGGTGATGTTTGTAAGGCAAGAATAAAAATCTCACATAACATTCTTTACAAAAAAATCTGTATCGTGAATTATCGACAGATTGTTTGGTGGTTTAAAAAATTTCATTTTTCCAAAACGAAGTACAAAATAATCCAGGAGGACTTTGCAGTAAGTTTAATCACTCAAATTGTTGACAACTTTTTCTGCATGTAGTACCAAATTTTCGTTACATTAGTACAAGAATATTTGAATATGATCGTTAGTCATGGCTTGATAATTACTATTAAATTTTGAAATAAACTGTAATTGCACATGTCAATATTTTTATCAAGTTCTTACAAAATATTTGTTTATGTATGTCGATAACACGTAAAAATTTTCACGCAGTATTGTTTTAATATGTAGGGCGTTGTTGTTTCCTATGATACCGACTGTTCACAGTTTTGTCGGTTGGAAATAGTACGTCGACGCGCTGCACAAATTGAGCCAATTAGAATCTAGCGAAGTGCAATGATATTACGTTATTTGTTTACTTCAGAATTCATCTTAGAGTGAACAAAGAATAGAACCATATAAGAATACAGATCTGTAGTATGGGGCACTAACATGTACTAACTACTCAAATTAAAAATATTCAAATAAAATTGTTTAAATATATGTATAACAGATTTAATAATAGAAACAAAGCTTTAGATTATGCATCTTTCTGCTTAATTAATAATACTACACCACTTCATATTAAGATAAAAGAGTGCTGATATTACATACGTTTATAATTGATTCCTTTCTAAATAAATTGTATTGCTCAGCTGTAAGTATTAATACAGGCCTAAAATATCCCAGTATAGTCATAGAATTAACAATGAATGCTGTTGCAAAACAAACACGTTAATGCAGCGATGCATTCAAAATTGCTACTCCAATAGTAGAATTTTTACTTCTTTATTAATGAACAACTAAATATAAAAGAGGTTCTAGACACAATGACTAATGCAAATGAGAAACCTATAACTATGGTTAAGTGTCTATGTTATATATATGTCCATTGATTAGTAGCCATATACATATAATGCTCGTAGATTTTAGTTATGTGTGTATTCTGTGTTGAGGTATTGTATATTTGTGTTTGTTCATGTGTCATTTGTGTAGTGGTAGCTTTGTATATGTTTGTATTTGTTTAGTTACATGTATTTGTATGTGTCTCCTTGTTATTGGTCTTGGCTATTGGGCAGCACAGTAAATCATAAATAAATTATATTTATTATTATCATTATTATTTTATGGGTTTCTCTTTTAATCTCATAAGGTGAATGCTGGATGGTTCGTTAAACACACAGGCCAATTTCCTGCAATTTCTCTTGCTCGTATATCGTTACCAAACCCATGAAACTATTTGAGATCATGTAAATACCAGCTAGAAAAATAATTAAGTTTTCACATACTGTACTTATGATGTGTCATTGTGCTATACATGTTGGTAGCATTGGTGGTTGTGTTGCCACCTTCACTAGATTGTAAGATAGGGGTCAGGGTTGAAGTATTTGTTCAATTCGATGATAACAGCTGCGACAACAGTTCTGAAAGGAAACATGGATTTATAACCTGCTGTAACTCAGTTCAGCAGCCATGTAACAGAGCTCCTTAGTGATAACTTGCTAAAGCAGTAATTGTGTCACTGGGTTGCAAATATGGTTAAATGTTGGTAGGACTCTGCTTTCAGTTCATTTTGATGTAGCATTGAAATGGAGTTGGTAGGTATGTTCATTAATGTACATATTGTATATAGTTACAAACGTAACTCATAATTTTGGTGTACAATGCTCAATTAGTTATTTAAAGTAGCCATTGCCTTTTTAATTTCTAGTGTTCATATTATAGAATTACTGCGTCTGTATGCTACTCATGTTGATTACTGCATTTGTATACTACAGTGTACCTTGTAGAGATATGATTCTGGGTCACTCTTTCAGTGTGGGCATTAGAGCCAGGGTTACCCAAAAGGCCCCCATCAAAACATGGAGCAATGCACGAGGGGAAGGGAAGCTGTTCTCGCTCACCTTGACAGATGAAAGTGGGGAGGTCCGTGCCACCGGCTTCAACGATGCTGTCGACAAATTTTACGACATGTTAGAGGTACTCTCAGTTCACTGTGTCATTGTACTGTGTATTATAGCTATCATGAGTATGTTTTCGTTATAACAGCCACAAAGATATATCGTTTTGACAGTTTGATGTTGCATAAATTTAATAATTAGCTTTGAAAGAAAGATATGCTTAAAATGTATTTGCATTTCAAAGCTTTATTTTCAACACTTCACATTCTTTGCATTATTTCACAAACATTTGCAACAGTCAGTCTTCAGTAACTTCACTGTCTACGAGAAGTAAAGGCCACTTCCTTACTACAGTCAAACCTCGTTACTACATACAACAGGTCACTTTTTTGAGCATTTTGTTGCAGTTGCATTGTTTTCGTTCTTGCAGAAGCACCCTTTAAAAATGAAACTATTTGGTTAAAATTGTGTTTTTTGGTCTGAATTAGTGTTTAACTGTCACTGGTGTAAAACAGAAACTTTTTAAAAATTGAGTAGTGACTTAATTTAGTAGGTAGAATTTTTTTTGGAAGAAAATCTTATCGAATAAGCCTATAATACATAGACAAAATCTCCTGTTTTATATTTAAATTAGTTATCACGCGGTCCATCTCAGTGCTGTCTTCAAAGATGTTAACAGCAGGCGATGAGTACCGTATTTCTGCATGTATAGGCAGTGTTACGCAACAACATGTGCGACTAGATCTTTCATGTGGCAGTGGGTGGATGAACAATTTCAGAGATTTAGGTATGCACATATATTTTAACGCACTATGAAAAGTAATTAGATAAATATTTTGAAACTTAATCTTATACCAATTACAACAATTTCAATTTATAAAATGTAAAATATAGTGTTCTAGTACTCATAATTACGAAGCATTACATCTCCAGAACGTAGTAACGGGGTTGCGATTTGGCAACAGCGTGCGCCATAAGCCCTGTACTGCAATCTAAGGTTGGGACGCTCTATAGATCCTTTGTCTTACTCGCCTGGTCCGATAATGATAACTTAATGAACATACAGTATTTTAAATAATCTTTCCTGTACAATGAGAAACTACGGAAACGTAGCCAACTGTCACCTGGGTTGAAAAGGGATAAGGGAAATAAAGGGCGCAATTATATTTTTAGAACAACGCGCGCTAAGTTTGGCAAGGGAAGCGATGTCTCCAGGCAGAAGCGTGACTCACGTTACAGTTCGAGCTAGCTGGCTCGGAGGGGGGAGGGGTTGCGGCGCGAGGGTTGCATCCGGCTAACAAATACCTACTCACTTCACAAGGTCACGTACATCGCCGCAAGCCTGCTTCACATGGTCACGAATCTCTCTGAAAGCCTGCTCCACATGGTCACGAATCTCTCTGTAAGCCTGCTTCACACGACTCACCATACATGTTTCTACTCATAAAATTCACATTTTTCATGGAATTTTTTTGCAATTTTTTGATGGATCCTCACAAAGACTTCGCTATAACCGTGTTTTCGCTATTTCCGTGTTCGCTATGACGGGATTCTACTGTAGTTAAATTTTGCAGCTGTGATCACTTTATAAGTGATTATTAGGCATAAATACATAGGTCTCAAGAACTTTTTATATGTTACTGAAAGATTCGCTGAATTTTGTTGGATGTGTTGGGTAGACACACTGCCAAGTGACGCACACTTTGCTACTATGTAAAAGTCACGAATGTAACACTCATCAAAATTTCGTACCATAAGTTTTCAAAAAACAGGGGCCCTTGTCATGGTTTGTGACAGAAAACACAATCCTTGCAACATCATATAACTCCGCAACTCACAGCTTAACTTTGAAACAATTTTAAGGTTACCGAAAATTTTCACATCTTCAAGACGAGTAGCAATTTTTGATTGTCAAAAATGTGTAAAAATAGTGGTCTTCTACGCCGCAAAATACAGTAATATGAGTCCTCTTTTGTGTATATTTGTTGTAAGAATAGTTAATAGATGCATGTGAATAGCCTGTTACAAATAATTGCAAAACATACATGATAGATCACATACAGAACAAATTATGCTGAGAGTTGCCAACTTGTTTTGGAAAAGGTCACCAGATCGATTGGTAAAAATCACCAGATTTTCAGAATTGTTAAAAAAAAAATAGAAAACATAGCTTAGCACTCATAGAAAATATTATTTTTGTGGTATTTATGTGGAAATGCGTGATTTCCATTGTAATGTTGAATACAATATTGTTCAAAACCATGTCAGACTCATGGCTCACACAAAAATTACATGTCATATCATCCTACACAGTTAACAGAGATATATATTTAAGTGAAATAAGATTGTGACTTATTTAATCTTCCATGTCGTCTTCATCCTTGCCCTCTTCAATGCCTTTGGATTGGAAGCCTCGTGTTGAGACTGGTACGCTTGAACTGTTCCTATTTTTTTAAATAATTTATTGAGGAATAACGTAGTCATAACATTTTTTTTTCCTTTTTGCAAACAAAATTTCACACACACAATTGCATGACTAGTATCAATTTTCATTCTGTTACGCTTTTCATTTTTAATCACATTTACCATATGCTAAACACACGCTCAACTGCAGCATTCAAATATGGCACTTCCACTTTCATTAGCCACCATTTAAAGTGTTCACCTTGGATTTAATCATATTAATATCCAAGAAAATGCTTAACAAAAACATGCACGCTACTTTTATTTGTCCCACAGAATAAAATGGTGTGATTGGCATCACGTCGGTGGCGGCATAAACCCGCAGCCCAAGCACTGATAGCTGTCACCAGGAAGAATGATAATGTACATGACAGGTGTGATAACTGATAAAACTGATGAGCATGCATCGCATATGCTGCCTTTTTATTTTTTTTAGGATGCCCCCCCCCCCCCCAGTGGTACCAATTTATATTTATGGAACATCACTAATGTCATTTACAAAAGTCACTTTTAAAATTGCAAAATAATTCATTTAAAGGAATAATAAAATAGTTTTCCAGATTTCTGAAAATTCACCTGATTTGTCACCAGATTTTCACAGAAATAACTAACTTTTAACTTGTCGCAAATGAACAATGTTGGCCACCAGACAATCTTGGAAATCATCAGATCTGGTGGCGAAATCACTAGGGACTGGAAAATTTCACGAATTCAATGACCTGTGGGCTAGAATTCATTGTCCTATGCATACTCAAGCACCGTCTATTCATTCATTGTCTGTTGTTCCACTGATTAGCAGCTAGTGAACGAATGGCCGTGGCTTGGTTATGTATAGTACAATGGATTCTAGCCTACAGGACATTGAATTCGCAAAATTTTCCAGTCCCTGGAAATCACCAAGTTGGCAACTCTGATTATGCTCACTTACGGACCCAGGGCAGCGTGCTGCAAAACAAGTTACGCTCGCGACGGGGCCCCGTGCTGTTGCCAAGTCGCACAGATAGCATGTAGCGGAACTCTCTCATCATGCCTGCCTTGTGAAGAAGTTTTGGAGGAACAGCCCTGCCTCCACCGTACACACTCAGATTGGCTGGCCTTCACCGTTGCTTACGCTATTACGCCTTTCTACAACTTCCATATCTGTGCGTTGCAAGTTTGCGCTGCGTAAGCGCTCAGCCTGCTGAACGTTTTTGTAACTTCGCTGACGGCACAATTTTCGAAGCTCTTTGTCCTGGCCGGTAGGCAATGCCCATTTTCGCCCCCTCCTTTACCACTCGCTTCCCTCCTTTCTTCGCCCCCTCCCCATCTTGACGTATTATACCACTCCCTCTCCCAACAATTCATTCTTTCAACCTACGCCATTTTCTTCCAAGATGCCCAGGAAAAGTATGAGACAGCTAGCTTTCACATGCCTGCCCTGGCTCCGTTAATTGTATGCTTAGTGAATTCATTCAGTACTTTACACATTTATTTAAGTAACAATTTTAAAAGTAGATAATTATACATGGTACTGCCACTAATTGCGCTAGCGGCTCATTATCGTAACTCATGGTGCATATACAAATGCTTGTTCCTACACTTTACGTAACAACGCCTATCCACTTGACTGCTACGTAGTACTGTAATATCTTTGTTCAAGTTTCTGTGCCTTCGCTAAGGCTGAATGCTATTAAATTACACCAAGTTAATGATTATCAACTCACGTTACCAACAGCTAGAAAGGCCACTTTAGCAGAATGAGCAGTCGACAGTCTGATGCGCGACTCGCAGCGGGGCAAACTATGCTCACTGGGGCCCTACCTTGTGCGGCGTTGTCAAGTTGTCCACGTTTTGCATGACGTTGCTTCATTTGATGAACACGGGTAACACTGTGAAGCTGTTTAGCATTTTCTTAAGGAAATAATACATTTTATCATTGTTTTTTAGGAAAATTACGGCAGTGTAAGTTATCTTTATAGCGAAAATGACTGAGCGCCATATTTGCTATGGCAGAATTTTTTAACCACTGAACATACAGGGAAACTGATGGTGCCAATAAAAATTATTGTTGTAACGGACTTGTGTTATATGCAGTACTTGTTACAACGGATATTCACTGTTGTTCTACATATATTTTCAATTCCGTTAAATATGTGTGGTTTTCCAGACATGAACACAATGTGGTCACTGAAGATTCACTCTCAAATAATCTTTTCCTACCAAAAGAACATTGCGTACCTGTCCCAAGTCAAAACATCTCTGAAGAGTCTGCAGAAATGATAGGGTACATTCTTTTTATTCAGAGTACTATTCGGCAGAAAATTGTGCTGTGTCACCATGTTTACGTTGTGAGTTAGTGTAGAAGCACTTACCTCTGGAAATCGTAAAGCTGTTAATAATAGAATGTGGAATGTGGACACAGCCAGAACAAACGCTGTAGGATTTGTTGTTGCTCTCTTGCATCTTTGATGAGGACTATTAAGCAATGTGGCTCAGCGGTGATACAGGGACTTGGGTTCGATTCCTGACTCCAACCAGCATAATGTTGGTTTTCCATGTTTTCCTGAAACCGTTCCAGGCTAAAACTGGGATGATAAGTTAAATAAGGGCAATTGCTAATTCCTCTCCCAGTTCCTGCCTTTGTGTAAAGATGCTTGTAAACATCTCTTAATGACTTTGCTGTTAATGACAATATATCTGTCCACTCACCCTTACAACTCTAGATTAGATATTAAGGGTTTGTGATTATCTTGAATCTTGTGTTTCAAGGTCAACCAAGTTTATTTCTTCAGAACATTCACTGTGAAAGCGGCAAACAAGCAGTTCAGCAACATCAAACATGAGTACGAAATTACCTTTAACAATGGCACAACAATAACTCCATGTCAGGATGACAAGGATATCCCAAGTACCTCGTTCAACTTTATTCCAATCAACAAGCTAGCAGAGGCTGAGGTTAATGCTCTAGTTGGTATGTAGAATGTCAGTGTTATTAATTGGAGTAACGCAAGAAATTTTTAATGTACAATTTAACATATTACTGTATTGCACCACATAATTGTCACATATTGTTTGCCAAATTTAATGCATAAAATTGTAGGTGCAACCATTATTCAAGAAAAATTTGTGTGATGAAAAAAATTGTTTTAAACTAGTGTTTTTCATCACTGACAGTCTGTATGTTAACGTAAGGCAATATTTTTCGCAGAAATATTGACGTCTGAACTCTGAAACAAAGACTAAATTTCTATTCTAGACCTAGGAGGTTAGGTTGATTTTTAGGGTTGTGCGAATGTGGCTTTTTGTTTAGCGAAACGAATATGAAAAATATGTCACTTTATTTCACGAAATCGAAACGAAAATGAAAACTAATTTTGTGAGAGCTTGACCTTAATGAATGTTAAATGAGAGTTTTATGACTGTGTTAATGGTTTCATTGTGTATTATTTTAACTCGGAGAGACACATTAGGAGCTACATTGTGTTGTATCATTAGTGGTATAACAGTGTAAGACTAGTTTTGAAATATTCCTGTTGAGCAGAAATTGAAAAACAAGTTTACAGCAGACATTTTAAAGCTGAAGTTGTTAGTAAACTAAATTATCATTTGATAACAACTTTAGTATTCGTGAAAGTCAAGAATTTTTGTTTCATTAGACTTTCGCCCAATAATTTTCTTACCGAAACCGAAAATGAACGTGCAGATTATTCATTATCATTTCATTATAACGAATGTTC
>PNEQ01041917.1:0-10204 GCA_003012365.1 Medauroidea extradentata
ACCGAGAGGGGGAGACAGTCTATGCTTGTGAGGACTGTAAGGGATTGGAATGTTCTGAGTGAGGACGTGGTGATGAAGGGGAGTGTTGGTGGGTTCAGAATAGCATTGGAAATGCTGGGGAACTAAGAGGGAGCAGGTGACTTGCCACCGGGCGGAAGCCCATTTGCGAGTGAATTATTATTATTATTATTATTATTATAACTGTTCAATTCCTCCTATTTACTACTTTCCTATTGTTAGAAATATGTGAATGCATTTTGATAATGCCTTGTCCATTTGCTTGTCACAATATAATGTTTTCGTCATTATCTCGAAACTTACCTTTTGGCACTTAGCCCCTTATGAATGTTAAGTCCTCAATTGAATATCTTGTACTTCATAATGACTGATGACAGAAGTTGGTTGGCCGCTTCAGCTTCTCAAATCTCTAGTACGTCTGTATATGGCTGGTTAATTTTATCCAAATGGAGTAACAATCATGGCGGCAGAGTGGAAATAAACACAGCATACAAGAATATGGCAGTATTATGGAAATTTTTTGGAAACCTGTTTGTAAGTACAGTAGTTGACGTTTCCTTTTACGAGCTAGTTTTGAAGTAAGCATAGCTGGGAAACTTTGTATAACAATAAGTATAAGTGCATTTGTAAATATGTGCCATTAAGGCTGCTGCCTAGGAGAAGGGTATGTTTGTGTGTGTGAGGTGAAAGCTGATGAGGTGCTGCGAGCGACGCCGGCTGGCACATGTATTGTGATATTGACTGTGCGGTCAAAGTAGTTAATGTGCATGCAGTTTTCCCGCCATAACATTTTTACTGTGTGACTTTAAGTGGTGACTCTATCATTTTATTGAATGCTCCTCTGTAGTAAAGTGCAACGTTCTTGTAAAGCTCAATTTCAAACAAATCCGTTACACATATCTTGAAAAACAACCACGTGAAAAAGCCGATTTCAGCCAAGTGTAAGGACTTTAAAAGAATGCTGCCTGTGTGTGTGGTGTCCAATTTTAAAAGTTATGACATAAACTCGTGTCTTGTTACAAGATAGTATGCTGCACTGAAGAAATAGCAGCACTGCACTGGTACTATGTCAGTATCTCCAGCCAAGAGATAGCTGCATGTGTGTTGTATCAAATTTGTCACATGTGTCAATAGTAAAAGTTATTATATACAGAGCTATAATTTAATAAATGCATTACATATTTAAAGAAAGTAAAATTGTGTTTTCCTGTCGCCTTACAAGCTACATTTCGGAACATCAAAGATTAAGTGTGCTACATGAATGGGCTCCTCTGATACACAGAGTCTAATCCAAATAGAACAATATTCAGTTACCATGCCAAACCTGGCAATTAATTTACAATCAAAAACTCATGCCAGCATGGCCATACACTCTTAACATCTGCCTTGCGTATACTGGCACTCCAAAGCTCAAACCAAGAGAAAAGTTACGATTAAGCTAGAAACATTTTGACGCCGAAACCTAATTTTCAGAAAGCTGTGCCTAAAAAGAATTTGAGAAAAATTAAATACAAGCTAAACATTAATGTACATGACGACGGCCGCGTTCATACATCATGGAGGTAGAAGACCCAGACTACGGCAAAACATGAGCACACTTACATGAACGAGACTGACGAGCTGCTTCTGAACAGAGCTGACAGGGAAGTAGCGCGACTTGACACACACCACAACAACTTGTTTGGCCGGAGTTTGCCTATATGCATGCCCCAAGGGGAGGGGATGTAAAGAGAAGGGAAACATGAAAATGAACTTGGAAAGACAAACGAAACCCAATTGCCGCACTCAACCACAATGAATCAAAGTCGAGACAGTTTATAAATTTGCCACTGGTGTCGCCAACGCCATCTGCACACAAGGCACTCCGGAGCAATTCTATCAGATTTGTTATCCAACGAGAATAGTCATGAAAAATATCTTAAATATGAAGGCTGTTTTCATGAATTCTCTCTTGTTACAACACAATCTATACATAAAGAGAATTCGAGACTTTTGACAGACAGTCATGGTGCCATTTTTAGTTGCAGAACATGAAGTCTTGTTGTAACGATAGGTAGTTACCCAGAAACTGTCTGTGCATAAAGGTCATGTAAGAGACTGAATAATTGATAGAAAACGCCTCCAGGTTACGTTATTCTAGTTGTTTTGCCTCCAAGCTGCATTGTATCTTGTTGCAGTCCAATGTTTAGTGTGCATTTGAGTAGCTGTACGTGAACTATTAATCACTTTCATATTTCTGTTTTCAGACAGGTTGTCATGACATCGGCATGGACAAGCAAGTGGACACGAGCTCAGAAAGTGGAACTGCGCTGGACGAAGCATTGTTAGGCGACAGGAAAGTCTTCCCAGGTGAGGTACAGGATGAGCCAAAATGTGTAGTACACTCTCACTTCTTAATGAGAGGCGTACATGACCAGACAAACACTTGCAAGCCTGCTGTACGACCTTACCCGTGTGAAGTATGTGGGAAGTCGTTTACACGGAAAGGCTTCCTCTCGAAGCATTACCGCAGCCACCTTGTCAACAAGCCGTACAAGTGTGACACATCGTATGGCTGCGAGCAATGTGACAAAACTTTTGCGCACAGGAGCTCGCTCAGAAAGCACGTGCTGAACCACTCGAACAAGCAGCCATTTGCATGCCAGGAGTGCGGAAAAAGATATGCAAGAAAGTGCAGTCTCGTCATGCACTCCCGTATTCACACAGGTGAGCGTCCATACGAATGTGATAAGTGTAGCAAGACATTTACAGACAGTTCCAGCCTGAACATCCACATGAGGGTGCACACGCGCGAGCGGCCATTCTCCTGCGAGCTGTGCGGCAAAACTTTCGGCTACAGGATCAGCCACGTACGTCACATGCAGGCACACGCAGGGCTGCGGCCTTTCGCCTGCGATCTCTGCGGCCGCACGTTTATGGGGAAGGACGGCCTCAAATACCATCGTGCATTGCACCTGGGTCAGCGAGCATTTGGCTGCCATCTGTGCAGCAAGACCTTCACGGACAAGAGCGGGCTCCTGTGCCACATCAAGTCCCACTCGAGCGAACGTCCGTACAGTTGCGACAACTGCGGCAAGTGTTTTAAGAACAAGAAGGGTGTGTTGCGCCACTTTGACGGGCTGCGGTCTTGCTGCAAGGACCAAGCCAAGGTGGCGTCCCAGACAGTCAAGCAGCCGTAACATGGGGTACTCTAGCGAGCAGATGTTCTGATGCTGGTTGTGCAAATACTTTATACAGAGAGTCCAGGCCTCGTCAGCTACAACAAGGCCCTTTACAGTGGAGAATATTCATAGTCTGCATTGATTGTCCGTACACAGCAGGTCTGTACGTTGCAATAACTACAAGTGGTGTAGGCCACAGATTCCTATCACTTGCAGTAATGTGAAGTCTGTCCAACCTTGCTTGGTTTGTTCTTTCAGCCTATTTGTAGCCTCGTGCAACTTGTTTACATGGCCACGTAGTGCCTCGTCTATAATAAACAATAAACATAGAAGTATGTTGAAACCACTTTAATACCAACCTGCAGGGAACTAAATTTTTACATGTTTTAAGTATGAGGTTTGTATTTATAGGTGATTCGCGGTAAAGTGGTTGTGCACAAATAGTGTTGATATTCTTGCATAACATTCTGCGCACACATACTTTACAATATATTGTTCATACTACAGTGTATATATGTAGAAAACTACTCTTCTATATTCACACAATCTGACTCAAAACACTGTAACACATACTCAGTATTATAACATGTGTTAAACATTAGCTTAAGTGACAGCAGACGCTGTTGTACCTACTCATCAAAGTATATTGTAAAGTATGTGTGTGCAGAATGTTATGCAAGAATATCAAAACTATTTGTACACAACTTTGAGGTTGAACGCTGCAATAGTATCTGCCGTCATGTATCTCTGGGACTACGAATACTAAAGTCAAAATTTAACAAATCAGTATCAGTTGATTATTAGAAGTGGGCTGTGTGATGAATGAGAAAAAAATTATTAAATATATTGTGTTGTTAGCATCAGAATTTTTTATACATACATATACATTGTTATAAGAATAAAAATTCCAAAAATTATGAATGTTGATACAATTAATGTGTGTGTGCCTTCATACAGCATCTGACTGCGTACGACTTACTACTGAAGGCAGGTGTGTACAATATTGTGTGCAGTGTTGTGTGCAAGATATTAATTAAGTTGTGATTTGCTGTATTCTGTGGTACCTCTGTCTTACCTTCCTTAAATGTGACGTTCTGTGGGCTACAGGACATACAAACAACTACCATAAAAATACTATGTATAATAATAAAATAATAACTCTGGGATTGAAATTTAAAAGTGGGAATTTAATTTAGGTAAAATTATCAGAAATGAGAAGTATCTCGTTCAGAGGTAAAAGTAATTAAAGAAAAACCAAAAGAAAATCATGCTGGGTATGCTTCCGAAACAAGCTAGAAGTAACAGCAAATTATATACTACCTCACTCCTCTTAGCAATCTGACAGTACAGGTTCCAAACATTTACAAAATATCTTTGTCACTTTGAATATTACTAGAAAAATAACTTTAATTTTAAGTACAGTACCAGTCAAAAGTTTAAGACCACCATGTAAAATCATCAAACTTCTCATGGGACCTAAAGTTTTGCCGCGATATAGATGACAATTTTTTCGAATATTCTTACAGGTATAAGAAAAGAATCCCCACAGATACAATTAGATGCTATGCTTAGTTTAGGAGTTATGAAGTTTTGAATATTTTCTGGCAACCACAAAATTACTACAATTTGGGATGTAAACAAATTTTTATGGCCTATTCTATTGACGTCTTACTTACATTCAATAGCTGGGCTATCTGTCTATGGGTTTTTACACTTGCTCATACCAATTATTTCCATTTAACATTGTCTGACACACTTTGCTTACCCATTGTTTACAAACACAGGTCTAGTAATTGCTGTAACGTGATAGAGCTGCAAACAGTGGAAAATTGCTCCAAACACAGCACGCACACAAAATGGGACTTATAGTGCCACCTGTTGAGCAGAAGATGAGCAATGCGGATGAAGAAAGCAGGTTCCGGTAGCTATTTCGGCAGAATAGTTATAAATTTTTTAATTTCGTAAAAAATAGGAAAATTCTAAAAAAATGTTTTTTGATAAATGTGCCTAGCTTTTCTGCCAAAAATTTTTCGGATATTTTTCGATTTGAGCAAAATAAAAAGCACACTTTTCGACACCAATAAAAAATTCAACGTCGAAATAACGTAAATAGAATAGGCCGTACAATTTTGTTTATATAGCAAAATGTAGTAATTTTGTGGTTGCAAGAAAATATTCAAAACTTCGTAACTCCTAAACTAAGCATAGCATCAAATTGTATCTGTGGGGATTCTTTTCTTATACCTGTAAGAATATTTTTAAAAAAATTGGCATCGATATCACGGCAAAACTTTAGGTCCTATGAGCCGTTTGATGATTTTACATGGTGGTCTTAAACTTTTGACCGGTACTGTATAGTTTATAGTGTTCCTCGGCTAACTCAGGGCTTAGGGTAGACAACGTTCAACAACTATGTTCATAAACTAATTTAAATAAAAGAATATTATAATCACAAATTTTTGAAAATTACTTTAACTATATTATATTCAGGTGAAGCAAAAAATTAAAACAAATGTATATCATTGTAGTGTAAATTTCATCAATCAAAATCATATATAAAAGAGAAAAATACAGAAGGAATATTAACTCTAGGCTAATTTCTTTATCTTTTTTGTAGCTCTAAGAGGGGGGTGGGGGTTAATTTTTTATAAAAATCTTTGTTTCCAAAATTATTTTATAATTTTTTTGCCAAGTCTTTTATTCTTTAATTTTCATGTAAGAGAAATTATTTCAAAATACAATTTTTTAATGAAAATCATTTTTTCATCAATTAATTTTTACTGGAAATTTTTTTTTTCCAAATATTTAATTTTTGTCATTTCTATTTTTCCATTTTACCTAAAATTTGTTGTTTTTAAATTTTTTGATTAATTTTTATTTGATGTTTTTTTTTTTTTCTAAATTTTATTCCTAGTTTTTTTAAATAATTTTTTCTTTTCATTTTTGCTAGATTATTTATGCCTGTGTTTAATTTCAAAATGTTGTGTTTACATGCTCGTTGGTTGTGTTTAAAGCTTTTTATTTTAAATGTTAGTGTTCCATCCAGGTGGCAATTTTTCTCCTATAATCTGTATTTAAAAAATACAAAGAAAGAGCCTTCAGGCTATGCTCTCTTGTTTACACAGTTTTGTGTTAATTATTTATTTAAGCTGAAAGGAGAGCAACTGTCAACAAGTCTGTGTGGCAGTTTTGTTTCAAATGGTTTTTGCTGTGATAGCTAATTTTTTCAATCAAGAAATTATATAGTTTTGACTAGAAAATCTATCAGAACTTCGGTAATTACATAATTTGCTAAAACCAAAGTATTTACTTCCTTGAAAAAATCAGCCTACATGAAGCAACGGACTTTAAACGTAACAGACAGAATTTTTATATCTCGTTAGGCGTAAAAAATTTACATCACAGAAAGTAGAAAGATGAGAGTTGAACACAGTTGTGTGTTTGTAGTTCTGTGTATATCAGATACCCTGTGAATGTTGCCATATGTACATTGGTGAAACTGGCAGAGCTCTATCAACCCATATCAAAGAACATAAAAACAATTGCAAAAAAGGCGAAACCCAAATATCTCGGACTGACCGAACATGCTTGGAAAAATAGCCACAAAAAGCTTTGGGAAGACTCTAAACCACTTACACAGGAAACTGACAAAATTAAAAGAAAAATAAAAGAATCAGCCTGTATTATTAGCAATAACAATATTTTCAGTCAACATATCATTGAATTATAAAATATGTGGATCCCATTGATTAAAAGAGAAACAACTTCAGAAAACAAAAACAAACACTCAACCCACCACAGCCAATCAGAGCCAATACATGCTGCGCGACCAATCAGGAGACAGCTCGTCTCCCATTGGCTGAGCAGGATAAGGGGCTTTACCCTATGTAAACCCGTGGTTTTTTCAGCCTCCTCATCAGCCGCACTCGTGTTCCTGAACCCTGTGTGTCTACCTGATGACGGGAACAGGTTCCAGTTCCCGAAACGTCGTTAATACGGACTGTTTGGAAAACTACTGTGTTTTGTTTCGTCTCATCGTTTGTTGTTTTTTTCTGTTTGTGTCTGACATCTTTGTGTTTTGTTTCGCCTCATCGTTGTGTCGTTTGCTGTATTTCTGTTAGTGTCTACTGCGTTTTTGTTTCGTCTCATTTCTCATTGTTGTGTCACATGTCAACTTAGGTTCTTTTTTTTATATTTTTGTTATTTATTTTATTGTCTGTTTGTTCCTTGTTTTATCTGACCCGATTCTAGTTTTGGAATTTCTTGTTGTGTATGTATCCTGATGACTAAAGCATACTCTGCTTATTGATGTTTTCTTGTCTTATTTTTAGTTTTCTATTGACAGTCACTTATTTCGTAATGGAGTATGTCCAAGCAAGTAAATCCAGTCAGCTATGTATAGTTCAGTTTTAGTGTTTTGAAAGTATTTTCTTAGGTTGATTTTATTTCATGACCTAAATTCAATTTTCTTTTGTCTATTCGGCTATGAAACTGAACCTATAATTTGACAAGTAGTGTAGACTTTTGATTTCATAATAATCTTTCTTAATTATTGTTCTTATTCTGTCTTTTAGGAATTTGCTTTTGTAGGACAAGCTGATTGGCAATCACTGTACATAATCCTTAATTGCCTGGTATGGGCAGCTACACTTCACAGTTCGTAGCATGTAAGAGGCAATGAACTAATTACTACATTCCTGTCACTGCAGCACAACTGCCACATTCTCAAAGTGTGTATGATAGTCTGGTCGAATACAACTTGCCTTGGAACACGACTATGTTTCGCTGTTGCCATTCTTGCGTGGATATTTTTTGGACGGAATTTATTGGCGCTCCAGGTCCTTAAAAAAATGTTTTTTTTTTTTTAAATAATTAGCTACAATGGTTTATTATTTAATTAACAGTTTCTTTTATCATGTATTTGACCTTGAAGCTTTCTAACACCTTTCTGCCTTCTTGTGCCCAGTGAATTGTTACTGTCATTGTGTATCATTTTATACTGCATCGCCTATCGGAAGGGGTACAGTTCGCAGCCAGCTCAACAGGCTTCACTATGTTGTGATATTCTGTTAACCTTCTCGCAGCATATTTCCTGGTTCCATGTGATATGGCATCTTGTGCTACTAGTAGCCAACAAAGTGGGTGTGGCTAACAGCTCGTGAAGCTTCGAATCCAGCTGTCGGCACAGGACTCGGACTGCACCAGAGTTTCGTCGAACAGCTAGCCAGGTGACGTGGCGATAACCATTTTCCTGAATTTTGCCTCTAATTGGTACCTAACTCATTCCATCCCTACGTCATACCATAATCTTCATATTCCCTCCCATACTGACCATCACTTTCCTTGCCACTATTACGTGTCGCTTAATGTAATTTCTGTTTATTGTATTCCACAAGCCCCAGCCTGCCACCTATGGTATCTAGGCACAAGCCACTGGATCTGATGTCTAGTCTTCTTACTTTCTCTTGCTTGCAGATAGTTTGCCACAGTGAGACGCTTCAGCAATGAACCTTCATTTTATGACCTAACATTTAACAAGAAGTTATGACATAAATACCTATACCTTTAAGACTGTATTGCTCTGGTAACTAACACCAAGCACTTTAGTGCACTGGACGAATACGTACCCAGGCACCTCCCTTCCTGATAGACCCACCTGCTGTGCCGCTGAACGACGACGAGACAACCTTCACCGTGCCGCGTGAGTGGCACATGGATGAGGGAGAGGAAAGAGTGTGTGTGATTGCTAGTGTGTGTGCGAGTGACTGTAGCATTCATCTCAGTGCTTTGGTTTTTAAATGTATCAAGGGTTTTAATATGGTTATTGTTTTGTATTGTATGTCTTTACAAAATCATTTGCATTGCTACTCTGTTACTTTCATGAACCAATGACTGTGACTGAATACACTAGAAATAAATTTTTTTATAATTGCTTTTTATTTAAATATTTTTATTGCAGTGTTACTCGTTATTAGAGCCACAGTTTTATGGCGAAAAGATTTTTGCAACATTTGGTTTCAATAAGTTATGTGCACATGTGCAGCTCTGCTATATCGTCTGTGATTGGATGATTTTACTCTCACGTTCATTGGTAAATTACAGATATGAGGAGTCACAATAACCTTACGCTGATTGGAGCAGTCAAATGAGGAATGTGTCTGAACAAAGACACGCTGCGCTTTTACGACAAAATCGTGGCCATATTCATTATTAATCACTGTACTTCCTTTCATTGCACTGTTTTATATGTTCTATTTTAAGTATCTTGTGTTTGGGTATGTTCCCGTACAAACTAGACCATCACCATCACATTTCTGCTGTATGTTAGCCAGTTGGCATCACAGTGTGGACTCAGACAGCCACGCAACTCCCAGTCTCTCATCTTACTTTATTCAAACATTCAGCTACAGTATTTTTAATTTAATTGACCAGAACATTTTTTTCTTGATCAGGAGACCCTGCAACCCCTTTTGACCCAGTGGCTTATCTTCACCTTAATTACACAGATTCAATGCTGTTTCTCTACCTTGTAGCCTACTGGAGATGCTCAAAATCCAGGTCCCCCTCAACTGACTAGCCGTACATTCAGTTCAGTGCTAGTGTTGTTCTATTTTTGTGGTGAGTAAATCCACCTTGAACTTATAAAAAAATATACCAAAAAACAATAGTATTGGCAAAGCAAAGATACCTAGCAAATAAAATAAACAGGGCAGCTAACAAAAACAAGGTGATATGGAAAATCATCAAAACTGAAGCAGGCAAGGACATAACTTCCAAAAGTCAGGAAATTGTCCTGGACATAAATAACAAAACATATCACTCACACAAGGCAGCTAACTTGTTCAATGATTACTTCCTAAGTGCTACAAAACCAGATCGCTTGAATTACAAGCAAAATAACCCAAAAAATCTTGAAAAAGTATCTCTCAAGAATGTAGAAAGATCAATGTATCTTTATCCCACAAATGAACAGGAAATTGGCAAAATAATAAACAACATGAAAAACACCCTAACACAAGACTACT
>PNEQ01041918.1:0-10204 GCA_003012365.1 Medauroidea extradentata
CTCTGTTTAGAAAATAAGAAAACTAATAAGGTAGGTTAACACATACCTCTGTGATTTATTCCTCAGATACCATCTGAAATATATTTCCTTGAAATGAATGGTTCATGTCTTATGGTTTTTCACATTACAGCATATGCCTATCATATCAGTTCACTTTGTCTAGTGTAGGCCTACCCACTTGTTGCATCTAGAAAAAAAACCAAAACAAATTCTCATTTGTACGATTAACAAATCTGAACATAATATGCTAGGAAAAGCTCAAACGATAAACAACAGTATAAACATAATGAATACAAGATTACAGTAATTATCATGGCCCTACTAAATACGATCAATTCTTGCACAGAAATGTAACAGGTCACTTTTTGGCTACTGTACTGCAGTTCCCCAGTCAAAAATAATAAATAAATAAAGGAAGTGTCTATTGCCACTCCAGTGGCAGCAGTCGTATGTCCTAATACCACTAGAGTGGCACCAGACAAAAGTGCTGCTGCCACTTCAGTTTTTCAAAATTAATGACGTCACTTGCAGAAGTATGGCAACGTTGTTTTTTTCTGCTGCAGTGCCACTTCCGTTCGTATTAGCTTAGCTTCCGTCGCGTTGAAAGAAGTTGTGCTTTAGTTGTGCGGCTGCGGCGTGGTTAGTGTTGTTTGTGTGTTGAGCTTGCAATCGAGCTATTGATTGTGATTTAATCTGATTTACGTGGGTATTTGTTGATTCAAGTATTATTGATACATTATATCAAGTTGTTGGGCAAGCATTTTTCCTAAAATCTTTTTACGTGTTTCTGGAATGTTTGTTTCTCGGTCTCTCGTAGATGCAGGATTAATACATTTGTTTTTAAGTAGATTCCCGGCCCGGGTTACCACACTTTTACTATGACCATGTAAATGTGTTGTGCAGACCAGGCTACGAATATTCACATGATCGACGCATCGATCCTACGAATTCGGAACCAGCCGCAGCAAAAAAAAAAAAAAAAAAAAATGGGCAGTTGTAACCTCAAATTTACTCTTCATACCAGGTATTTTTAGGGCAAGAAAATGTATTTTTTTAATGCAACTAATATTTTAAATGCCGCAAAATAGGGTGAAGAGAAACAAAATTATGAATAAATTCTTATCTTGCACGTTTTGCTTTAAAGTAATACAATTACAACAAAGCTTATTGCTTGCAAACTTGCCTGCCTAAAAATTGTGTTTCTATTCACTCCAGTGTTTATAATTACCCCGTTTAGTATGGTAGTTAACATGTAATAATTTATCAATGGCTTTTTAAATAATATGTACAGAAAGCAATGATACATTCAAAATATGCTTAAGTTTTAATGGACAGCTATTCGGTGGCAAGCTATAACCTCTTCCTCAGTCACCTATCAAATATTCAGAACAGCTATTCTTCACGTACAGCTAAACTTTTGCTGTTTAGAGGTATAGTTTAAAGAATATTGTTTCTGTATTGGTTGCAAGAAGTACCCATTTTACAGAGTACCTGACTTAACCTAACTACCTAACCTAAAAATCTAATCTAACAAACTTTTTTTTACATAGGATGGTAAATATCAAGAATCACTACTCATGAAAAAAAAAACTGCAGAAATGTACTGTTTATGATTGATTACATTTAATTTTGCATTTCTTACTTTTTTGGGTGAATTACGGTTAAAACATATTGTTTTCTACCTTAAGGGGTATGGATAGGTACGATGCCGAGTGGGTGACTGGAACACTCAATCGTCAATAAAATCTGAACTATTCATCAAATTTCGATGAGATTTTTTGCCGAGTAGATATTTATCAGCTGACGTTTATATATATATATATATATATATATATATATATATATATATATATATATATAACATTATAAGGTAGTATGCTTTACTTTCGAGTAAAAAATTAAAAACTGTTTTTAGAAAAATAAGGGCTTGAAACCACAAAATCTACAAAAATGGGAAACTGTAATGTTTATAATTTTTAATACGATAATGTCTGGACCTCTATAATAACAGAATTTCAAATATACTCACGTTTTAATTTGAAAATAATTTTACTATCCGAAAATCTCTGCGCTATAGGTTTACGGAAGTTAAAATTATTTTCATATGAAAACGAGAGTATATTTGAAATTCTGTTATTATAGAGGTCCAGACATTATCGTATTAAAAATTATAAAAATTACAGTTTCCCATTTTTGTAGATTTTGTGGTTTCAAGCCCTTATTTTTCTAAAAACTGTTTTTAATTTTTTACTCGACAGTAAAGCATACTACCTCATAATGTTATATATATATATATATAAATGTCAGCTGATAAATATCTACTCGGCAAAAAATCTCATCGAAATTTGATGAGTAGTTCAGATTTTATTGACGATTGAGTGTTCCAGTCACCCGCTCGACATCGTACCTTTCCATACCCGTTAAGACAAATCATGCTGATAGTTTGATTTGGATATGTGGTTTACCCTACCCTTGTATTCTGTTATTACTCGGTGTCATCATGGCATTGTGTTGTATGAAATCTGTCAGAACAGGTAGGCCTATTTAGGGAACTAACTCCCCGCCTTGACTACGGTTGAAAAGGGGGCATCCACAGGGCCGAAAAAGCACTATCCATCACTCCTGGATAGGCTGGAGGGGCAGACCTCCCGGCGCTCAACGATGAACTTCCAATCCTATCTCCATTATAGTCGCTATGTCCATCACAACCCAATTCCCATCATTAGAGATGATGGAATATCGCGAAAATGTTTTGTGCCAACATAGCCTTGAAAACACTGACACAACGTAGCTGCCTATAGACCAATAACGTGCATCAAATATTAAAATACCGGTATTCTTATTGGCTTAGTCAAATAGGGCAGTGGCTTCGCGTACAAGGAAAAGCCAGTAATCTTTTGATAAGCTGAACGTACGTTGAAGCCTAGCAAATAGTCAAGTTTTCACGCGATAAACCATCATCTCTACCCATCATCTGAACTGCAGTTGTAACACTTAGGGCCTTATCTATAAACTGCTTTCGAATTACAACCAACTGCTATCCCCATAGAGAAAGCATTGGAGAGCAGTTGGTTGTCATTCAAAAGCAGTTTATAGATACGGCCCTAAATCTTCAAGTTGTTTCCTAGAACTCCTATAGGCCTAAAGCCTTCTACAATTTCAACTATATACAGGAAATGTCATGTTTATGTTAAATACAGACAACCTTCTTGCTCCTTAATTTCTGATGAGAAAAAAATACAATGTAGTTACAAAAGCGTGTAGAACATGTTCATAATCTTGTACATAGCCAGTGTCGGCAATTAAAATTTTACATGTTACTACAAAAAGTTAGGTTTCAATTTATTTATTACTTTTTTCAATTAGGTCATATTAATTGTAAATACATAGTTTTGTTTGTTTGTTGTGATTGTCCAATTTCAGTAAAATACCATTTTTATATGGTACAGAACTGCAGAAGTAAATACATACATTTACCTTTCCTGTGCCAATGCATGGTGTTAAGTTAGTTAGTCTGCCCAAAGTGTACTATAATGTAAGCAACGTGTGATGCATATATGGATCCAGGAATGTGTTAAGAGGGCATGGTACACAATTCAACGCTAAAAGCATCAATCTATAACTGTATGTTTATTGATGCCAATTTGCGAAAGTCAAACAGCAGTAGTTTAGCCAACGTTTTGAACAAAGTTATTTTCATTGTTACGGACTTCCGAGGCACAATCTCTGACGCCGGAACATTGTACATTTAACTGCGGTGCAAGAGATTATGTAACGAATGATTAATTCTGGATAAATATTTACTCATAAAGTTGGCAAATACCATTAATCAGGATTGCAGTTTATATTTTATCCATATTAGCTTTAAAAATGTAGATTTCAATTGATGTTTTCAGTCTCTCCTACAAAGTACTCTCAAGTGTAGCATCCAGATGAGCAACAATGTGACAGCTCCACTCGCTGCAGGGTGGCGAGCTGCTTGCGCGTAAGCCTAAAGGCTTGTGTGACATCTTCAATCAGTTACTACTACAGACATTAAGACCTCTTCTATTTGTCTATGGAATAATATCAAAGTGTCAGTTTGGCTTTATGGAAGGAAGATCTACTGCAATTTTTAATTTTATCAGCAGAACACTTAATTACATGTGATAATAGAACACTTAATTACATGTGATAATAAATATTTTACTAGTGGTATCTTTGCAGACCTATCGAAAGCTTGATTGTGTTGATCACGATCTATTTTTGAATAAGCTAGAAAACTACGGAATAAGAGGGGTGGCCAATGATTTATTTAGATGATATCTAAAGGAAAGGAAACAGGTCAAATCAATTACACATAGCGAAACCAACTTTATCTGAGATTATCTATCTGAGTCTAGCACTCTGACACAAGGAGTTCCGCAGGGTTCAATATATGGCCCAATTTTATTCAACATTTATATACAGGGTGGCCACCCACCTGGAAAACCTGGAATTATCAGGGGAATTGTGGTCACCTGGAAATGTCAGGGAATTTTTGGTTAATCTGAGACATTTCAGGGAATTTTCTTGCCTCGTTCATTTTGGGCTACCGCAAAAGTCACAGTAAGGAATATTATGTCATTTTGAGACCATTATAACATTTTTATTGAAAAAATTACCGCTAAGTACGTGTGATTATACTACTTTGTCAAGTCGTTATTTCTGATGAATGTTTTATCAAGTTCACTGGCGGTAGTGTCAAAAATGTCTTAAAATATTCATCTTGATTGGAAAATGTGTTGAATGAAATGCCAAAATGTTCTTTTTATACTTGCTTAAATCAGGGAAATTTTTGATTTTCTATCAGGGAAATATCAGGGAATTTTCTTTGTTGCAATGAGTGGCCACCCTGATATAAATTATTTCCCTAAAAGCGTAACAGCAGACTATCCGTTATTGTTTGCAGACAATACAAGTATTTAAATTGTGGATCCTGACAAAGCTGCGCTTGCAGAGAAAACTAAACAAACACTTGTTGATATGTTACATTGGTTCTCTGCAAACAAACTCGCCCTAAATTCTAACAAATCAGTCATCGTTCAATTTTCACTGCATAAGAATAACTTAGTAAAGCAAAATAACATTAAGATTGGTGATGATATTTTACAATAGGTAAACAACAACAAATTTCTTGGACTCACTACAGATAATTCCCTATCCTGGTCAGAACATACTAATAATATTTGTAAAAAAATTGAGTTCTACATGTTTTGTTATTTATACACTAAAAAAACTGTGCTCTGGCAGAGCAATTCTGGCATATTACTACTCAAACATTCAATATATTATTAGTTAAGGTATTATATTTTGGGGGAACTCTGCAAGATGGAAAAAAAATATTTGTTCTACAAAAAAGAATAGTGCGAATAATCAGTGGCAAGGAGTACAGAAGTCACTGTAGACAACTTTTCAATGAATATGAAATAGTGACAGTAGTATGCATATATATTTATAAAACAATATTGTTTTCATAAAAATAATATAAACCTGTAAAAAATAGTGATATACATCAATATTCTACAAGAATTGCTGATAAGTTGCATAATGTTCATTTCAGAACTAGCAAATTTGCATCCAATCCATACTATATGGGTATGAATTTAATAAAGAAGTAATATAATGGAAATCAGTGACAACAAATACTTTAAATCACAACCTAAAGCTTTTTTATTGTAAAATGCTTTCTAGACTTTAGTAGAAGAATTCTTTGATACATAATATGTTTGTTTCAGTATTACAGTGAACCCTCGATAACTCGGACTAAAAGGGGGGAGAAGCTGTCCAAGTTACGATTTGTCCGTGTTATCGAGGGGCGTCCGGGGAGAAGGGGTAATCAGTCAATCAAAAGAAACGTGAGGAAACCAGTACGTTATAATTTCTACAAGCAAAAGAAACGGCAATATATACTACTTTGTACGTATCAATTCACAGGAGGGGGTAGTGGGGAAATTATCGCTGTAACGGGAGAACTATAAACGAAAGAATGTCAAACAACCTGGGCCGGCAGATTCTTTTTTATTTATTTTTTATGCTACTTCTGGCTGATCTTTTTTTATCTGTGCTAGAAGATGGCACCAAGGCACCCTTCGACCACATAAAAGTTCTCACCCCCTTCTCTCGCCTGGCTGACGACAGTCTGTGCGTGCGTGTGAGATAAGCTAGGGTGGTAGAGCGCGAGCGGAAGTAGTCAAGGTCAACCGGTACAGTCTCAACAGTAATGAAAACACCGCACGTGACCACACGCAACTCACGAGATGTTTACGTGAAAAATTGCTCTACATCAGCATGTCACAGTCTCTGCAGACAGCTGCTAGTTTCCTACGAGAAATTGTTTTTTTTTTCCAGGGCCACTTTGTTAGTATACGAGGCCAGGAGCAACGTATCTGTCTACCTTTCATCCTTTTTTTGTTTAGTTGAATTCTACGGCCGTGGTTGATGTGCTAATGTGCGCTTGTAGGCCTCCTTTCACACTATCTTACTTTGGCTGCGTCATCATAGATAAGTGACGTCTTTACACTTAAAATAAATTTCACAGATACCATCAACATTAACGGGAACTCAATAAAAGCCCATTCATTTTAACCATTTAACTTCTTCAAAAGCGAGGCCTTCTAGAATGTGCGACCCTGGGCAAAAGCCTTTTTCTGCCCCCTCCCCCTTTTTTATAATTTATTAAGCCCTGTTTCTTTCTTTTTTTTTTCTCGATATCGCGCCGGCCTCTAACGTAGTGGGTTAGGCGGCAGTTTACGATGCGAGAGGCCCTGGGTTCGAATCCTTGCTCGGGCATGGATGTTGTGTTGTTCTTTCACCTCACTTCATCCTCATCGGCTCGTAAGACGTCGTTAAAGGGCCGTAAAACCCTCTCACCACCTTGCCTACATTGCAATGCAAACCAATGGCTTTTAATTTTTTTTATTAATGTCCGGAACAAATTGTTTTGCAATCTTGAATTTATCGCACGTACCAGAACAAAATACATTTTCCTTTAGGTGCCATTGTGACGTGTAGTTACCGTCCAATCCATTAGCATCATACTGAAATGTTTATTTATGACGCACGTGCGTGTCTGGCTCGCGAGGTGAAGAGGGAGGAAAGATAAAGAAGGGAGGTCTGCCTGCTGAGTTGCATCTCTACTCGCGCGCTTGCTGAGTTGCATCTTTACTCGCGCACATCGCTTGCAACATTTAACCACACGGAACTTTCCAGATATTTTACGGTGGGATTATTAAAGGCTACGTAGCGATGAGCAACTGCTTTTAAAGCTTCATACTGTTTTTAAATAAAACGTGATGGATTTAAATGAGGCATACAATTTACTTATGATTTTTGACCAAAAAATAATTTAACTAAAATTAATTTTGTTTTTTGAAATTCTGTCCGAGTTATCTGAAGTCCGGGACATCGAGGTCCGAGTTATCGAGGGTTCACTGTATATGTAATTGGTAAAAGATAATTTTAATATGTACTGGTATGTGTATAATACTGACAACGCCCATCCTTTTATATGGATGTATTCTGGTGGCTACAAAATAAATAAATTAATTTCTGTACTTCTGTGACTTGTAGTGTAGATGTCTAGGACTATGACAGTGACCAATAACAAAGCTTAACATTAGTCATCGTGACAAATGCTATACAAATTCCATACATTTTTAATTTTTAGTCTCATGTCAGTCTCACAGGGGTGGACCCAGAGGGGCAGGGGTCATGTAACACTCCCCCAAACCGAAAACCAAAATTTCAATTACGCGCTAATGACCAAATAATCTGCAAGTTGAAATAACGTTATTGTAGTAGTGCCTGTGAATTTGATATTATAATAATCCCAAGTTTTTAAAAATAAAATGTATAGTTCTCCCCCACGCAACGAGAAATCCAACAAGTTTGTATCAACCAAATAACAAGTTAAAACTTTCTAGAATGGTGCATATTATTCATTAACTTTATTAAGTGTTCACACACATAAATCTTTTTTATAAATTCTAAACACTTTTTATTGTTAACTTTTACCCTGACATGGGCAATAAAATGTGGATTTATGAATGTTTTTACCAGTCATGTCTTTGCTTCTGTCTTCAAAATAGTTGCTAACTCTATGTTGTGTTTTTATTCCTAAATTGAATTTCACGTGTAATATGTACATATAATATGTGTAACTTGGGTTATATGCTAACAAGATCCACATCTATTACATGAAGGTGATTCAACGTGAGTTTACGGGATGAATAAATAAAGTGCATAGGTTTGTTTACTGCATGTTGAGCACACATAAGCCCTACCAGATGTCATTAACCACTAATAAATAATAACTTGCAGTTGGTCAACTGCCCGGTGGCAAGCTGTTACCTCCTGCTCAATCCCTTCCAACCTCCCCCCCTCCGTTTGTAGTCAACAACTCCGTTAGTAAATTCCCCTCGTTTACCAACTGCCAAAGGATTGACTATGTGCCCTGCTCTGTTCTGCTCATCACCTGGATCTTTTCGCTGTTATTCCTTCCTGTCTTAGTTAACAGGCAGCCTAACTTACTTTTCCAGTATTCAATGTAAGACTTGCTGGTCTGTAGCCACCAGGCCTCCCCCTAGCCTCCTCTTACGGCTTCAAAACTTGGACCTCCCTGCTTCCTTCCAATCCTAACTTTCCCTCCAAAGATCTGTGAAATATTAACTTCTAGATATCTGACCAACCCCACCAAACTTGAGCACCTATACCCTTACCGTACAGTATACGTTTGCCTGATTGTGACATTTCTTTTCTGCGGCATTTAAACCATCCTGACTTCCTTAAAGAACAGGTTTTTAGCAATCCAGTTTAAGATGCTGTTTTGAGAAGAGAAATGTCAAAATTTAGGCAAACTTACACTGTACTGACTACACTAACCATTTTACTACCTTTTATACAACACTGCTTTCTAATACGGTAGTTATCTTTCTAAGAGGCCCCTGAGCTCCTTAACTTTCTTTGTGCCATTCATATTGCTTCTCAAACAGAGACAAGTACTGGGCATGCAGCAGTTCAGCCTTTTTCGTATCAGTTGTTGCACCTTTCAACACTGGCATTCTTCTGTCCCCTTCCTTTACCTTCTTAAGGGAAATGGTGCACGCTGAAAATCAGTCATGTGTGGGAATAAGCCGCAAACAGGCCTAAACCGTCCACAAACGCGTACTTGTATGCTATCAGCGCGCAGTTAGATCGTATATAACGCAGGGAGCCGGATATCGGCACTCAGTTGGCAGCGAGCCTTTGTAGAGTTAGGATGTACTGCTCTTCGCTGCGCGCTATGACATCTAGCGGCCACGGCTTGAACCACCTTAAATGTAGCTTTTTCCTTTGTTCTTTTCTGCTTCGCCCTTCTCATCGCTCCGACTCTCCTTACTCGGACTAAACACAAAGAAGGCAGGGGAGGGAGGGGGAAAGAGGCCAAGAGTGTGGGTAGTGAGATTACTTATCTCTATAAGTATCGCATGCACCACGAGTGACACGGCGGCGTGGCTAGGGACATATCAACACACACAGCCCAAACCTCTGGAACTAGACACACGACATTTTCAAGGTGACTTCCCCTCACGCCGTGAATTCCAAACAAGAAGGAATTTTTCTAAATTGGGAAATTAAAGTGGTGACAGGAAGTAAATGAGTTTTGCTAGATTACATTATTTTTGCTTCAAAGTATAGTGTATTCATATACATACTACAATATTTTTAGATTTTTTCAAATTTCTAAATGAAGGGTGAAAAACTTAAAATGTATTTTAAACGAATACTTTTCAACCTGCTGAGATATCTAATTGATTCTTACAAGCTTTCATAAATACTTAAAAATAAAAAAACCTGCTTTCATTGTTTTTTTTCCTCAAAATTTTACCCAAAAGGCCGTTAAGAAATGTAATGTGTTTCCAAATAATTCTCAGTAATTCGTGAACCCATGGAGATAACGAGATTATTTTTGAATAGGAATGTAGCTTACATGACAAGTTATTTCATCCCCCCCCCCCAACCCTGAAATCTGACATCAGGTGTGTAAATTGAAGTAAAATGTTCCAGAATTCCGGCAAAATGAGCATGGATATGGATTAATAATTCAAAAGATGTTACTCTTCGTCATTGGATTTATGAAAACACCTTTTGGTTTTGGATCCCATACACACAAGAATTCTGATGACATGTCTTGGTGTTATCTGGT
>PNEQ01041919.1:0-10203 GCA_003012365.1 Medauroidea extradentata
CATTACTAGCCAATAGCATAATTCGTTTCATTTATACTTTCAATCTTGCCATTTGAAACCAAGATCGAGTAATCGGAGATCGCTATTTGCATAAATTCCTTGGTGCAACACAACAACATTGGAACTCGGATTGACCTGGAGATCGGGGTGAAACCAAGATTCTTCGATCTTGGTTTGAAGGTGTTATTGGTGCAACCGGTCCTAAGAAGCACAATGAAGACATGAAGAAACACCATGTGGGCCTGGACTCCAGACCCACACCTCATTACAAGCCCACTTTGTACATCCAGTACAATAACGCCACTGTGAGCTCATTTGACACAATTCCTCGCACGGCATGAACGATCTTGTAGCGTCTCTCTCTTGGTCATTTACACAATGAATTGCTCAACATGTTTCTGATATGCTTACCTGTTAATAGCACACACATTTACTCCTAACTGTTATTCTGTGATTTTATAAACACATGACATATATTACAAACGTGTGTGACATCGCATAAAGTCTAAAACGTCACTTCAGAGAGCTGTGTCTGAAGAAAAAAAACCCGACTCGTAAAATAGTAGGAAAGAAGAAATTGTTTGGATTGGCGCCATTCATGCGGTGATACTCATTTTAAGTCATGTGTACATTAACAAAATCACTGCAGTGCAACTTTTCATGGTCTACTTCTCATACGATAAGATCGACCAAAGGTAATTTGCGTTTCGTATTTGACATGAAAGTTTTTTAATTGTTAGCCGGCCCATTTTATTTACAATCTGTACTACGTACAGGTATTTCAGATACCGTTTCCCTTTTAGAGAATTAATACTTCACAAAAACCGCTGCTCAAACCACTGTGTCGTTAATATACACACTTAATATTTTGAAATAAACATATAATAAATAATTTGCTTTAAATGAATATTGTTTAATACTGTAAAACTGTTTTAATTTAGTTTATAACTTAAAACATACACTAGCGTACGTACCTTCGAGCGTAAATTCCAGACGAATTATTTAATTTTTTTTTGTATCGGTAACTATCCTACTCGTATAGAACCTCATGATCGTGCTTAGTTAGATAGTTTCGTTATTACACGCCTAGGTTAGATTATCAAAGTGAAGTGTGTATGTGTTAAGATTAGTGGGTTTGAAAGACTAGTTGTACAGTAGATCTAAGACGAGCATGTAAACGTATAACGTCCTTTGAATAGTTTTCCTAAGCAGGAAACACTCGCGCATGTTGAGTAGTTTTCGAGTGAATGTCTATCTGCGGAAGCTCTGTATATCACTCGGTGACATGGACAGGCGGTCCCCGTAAGCCATCCTGGAAATGGCAAACAACTCATGTACCAATTGAGAACACTGCTCAAACGAATACTTGTATATACAATACACATACGTATGTATACATAACACGTATCCAAATATTTAATAAATTTTCCATTTATCGAAGCGCAAATCATTGACTACTGGGTTCCATTCTCAGCACAGCCATTCTGACGTCAATTTATCACGATGGTCTTTCAAACTCACCCCAGACAGCAAACATTGTCATAGTTGCTAACTAAACGTTATGACCTAGTCATTATCGTTTCTTATCTGACTAAATACTTTATTGTTTCATCCTGTTACGACCTCATAGACGAGACGTTAGGTCCTTCCTTGCTGCACACCATACATCACTGGATTGGCATGAGGTTATCCGCGGTGATATTGTGTGTTTCCACCCTACTGATACGGATACCTGACTTTGGTTTAAAAAAATGTTTTTACATGACTTTGTTTCAATGTTTTACGAGCGTATCTGCAGCTGGGCTTTGTGGTTATTGGCCGTGTGTCTTCGTGTGGAGGCGTCACTGTTTTGAATGAGCCAATGAGAACAAGTTTACTGAGAGACCACACGTTTGTTATCTCCGTGTGGCAGTCCAAGACACTGAGAGTTGAAACATATATTAATTCACCATGTAGCAGAACTACAGTCGTGCGCATACGACATTGGAACTAAAGAGCAAAAATATTTTCGCCACAAAATCGTTGCTCTGCGTATCACAAATGTGTATTATCAGCAGCGCGCAGAAATTTCATAGACGCGTTGTTATGAAAGATGAACGTGAGAAATCTACACACTGCATTGAATCCTGGCCATCAATAACTCCTCGCGTGGTAAATCAGTACCCGAAATCATCTCTGCGCATCCCTCCGCTGTTTTAACACGCCAAAAATGGTAAAAAAAAATACGGTTAGAGATATTTTAGCTTCCGACTGACTATATGAGATACGTCTTCATGTGTCCTTGAGCAGCTTATTGGTCTATAACGGCGAATTTCCCTTCATTGCCATGGTATTCTAGGACTCCAAAGTCTCTGTGGTTGTCTCCAGCTTCCGACATCGTTCTGTACGTGCAAATCATCTGAGTAATGGAAACATTCAGCCTCGGGTTAACCCTTTCAGAAATAAAATTAATTTGAATTTTACTCATTAAACAAACGAAATTTATGACTAGGAAGCGTTACTTTTCGCTGATAAACTTTAGCACCACTTTGCTGCCATTCTTTGCGTGCTCTCCTGCAGATCTGCATCGTCGTCAATGACTTGATGCTTTTAACTCTAGCTGTCTCGGGGTTCTATCCGCCAATCACAGACATGTGTTGTCCCAGTAACCTTGCTGTCATTGGCTCAGTCAAGTATGTGACGCCTCTGAACAAACACACGCTGCTAATAATTACGACATCAGGGGTCTGTATTTACGACCATCGTTGTACGCGAATCACTGCAGTACACAGCCATACCTTGGAACTAATGGAACATTTAGTAATTCCAGATATGACTGGCTCTATTCATGTATAGCACAAAGTCATGATCTCACCAACAAATATTGCTGTTCGTATTTATGAGAGTTTTTCCACCGGACGTTGGTTACCTTCTTAGTTCAGCTTACACCATAAATGTAATCTTTGTGCAACGTTCTATAGCGGACGTTGTGGCTGGAAATGTTAAAATAACTGCAGGATTAACCTTTAAGCTAATGCCGTAGCGTCATTTAAAATGACCTCGGTGAAAGTCGCGTGTCATAAATGTCAATTTTTCCTATTACAAGTGCTGCTGAAGTGTGTAAAATCAAGTATTTTTTAACTCTGTGTACTGCTCGTGGGAATGTGCGGGTGAAATAAGAAGGCAATCCAGGAAGTTTGCATGGACAGTACGACGACTGTCCTCAGTGCCAACTACTAGAAGTGGCGTGTTTGTGTAGTTAGTAGTCGCTAACCAAGTACCTCAGCCCGGGGACAAAGACATCCTTGAAACATTTCATTCCTCCGCGTTACTCCGCAGTCCTTCCAACGCTCTAATTAACCCTTGATCTGTTTAACTGGCCGGACGACGCACTCACTTGTCTAGACACAGCTGCTCGAGTGTAGTTCTCCTGTGCTACTGTCCTCACAACTCAACACGCCATCTTATTGTAAGAGACTGTATCACTAGAGAACCTTAATGTTTCAGCGCCTTATGGTTCATGTCTAGGTAAGGGCTGCGTTTGTGTATGTCAGACACAAACCTATGGAGCGTTAAGAGTGACGTCGGCCGGCGTGTATAATGCATTATCGCCTCTACACCCAAAAACCCCGCAACTGGAGCCCAGAGCTTTACTATGTTATTTATTTTCCTATGGGACTTTAAGCTGTGACCGTATCATTTCATTTGCGATACTTATGGTTCAAATTCCAGTGATTATTTCTATTATTGTGTTTTTCGAATCAGGTTGGAATTTTCCTAGATACGACAGTTTAAAAAAGCGGTTTATAATCATTTTGAGAGTCTTGAAAATTGTATTTCCAATAAGAGATCGTAATTTTTAAACTGATAGAAACTATGTTTGAAATGTGTTTACTTTTCATTTAGATGTACAAACTTAATGCGCGTTCAGATGTTTCTTACAAATATGATTACTTGTAACTATCTGCAATTTGTTTCAAGCGCAGGTAGACAGGGACCTTAAGTACGTTGTTGCAGCTATGCTTCATGGTTGTAGATAGTGTGTTCTTGCACTGACACCTCTCCGGCCAATAACAATAAGCTTTCTACGATACCACACGTCTGTGATTAGCTGGTAGAATACCAAGATTCTGAGAGTTAACAACAACAGGTGACCAATCGTAAAACAAAGATGCAGATGTTTATGTAAGACAATGAAGCAAACTGTTAAAAAATGTTTATTTTTTGCAAAATTTTCGTATCTCTGTTTATAGAGCTTTCTGATCGTAGAAACTAACCTACAAATGAAAATGAAATAACTCACATTTCAATAAGGATTCAATATTGTACTAAATATAAACATTGATATCATTACTGAACACGTTTTTATATTACGTTTGAAAATTAACTGTATTTTCGAATTTTTCGCAATTAATATTTCAAAAAACAGTTCAGTACACAACAAAGTAGTTAATACTAAGGGTTGTAAATATGCATTGAATGGAAGTAGCGTGATAGTATATAGAGCCATAGTTTAAGTAAGACAATCACATAAAGAAGATGACACATGCAGAATAATACTAGGTGGTAAGTATTGTGTGCTTCAGGCTAGTCTGACTCAGCTTTTTTTTTTTTTTTCGTGGCCAGGGCCACGCAGAGTAGAACCCATTTTATCTCCCTGCGACCACACCCTTTCTGGGTAATGTAGGGAGAATAATTTGCCTTTTATTTATATTATTTTTATTACTTAATATATTTTCGGGCAGTCTTGTATAATGTGAATTACATCATCATTTACTTTGCAAATCTGCAGAGGGGTGACTCAACTAAATTACTATGACAATGTCAAGTTCATATTCGGTAGCAATTGATGCTAACTCTGCTGTAGCAAATTCTACTCGCTGTAAGTTTATTTGACCTATTCTGAGTCTGGTCATTTCAGCAGCCATAGTCTACTCTTTCAAATTTCATTTCATAATTTCATGCCTTTTCGTAATACGGACATTCCTTTGTATCTACTCTATGTGTACGGTCTTTTTTGTCTCTCATGCAGTTTGCGCACTTGTCATGTCCTTTATCTTTACATTCCTTATATGAGTCTGACTCAGCTACTGCATCTCCGTGTTCTTGACTCCCAGCTGCAAGATGAAGATGTTCTGATAACACAGTGTCTCAGCAGTCAAGCTACTAAGACGGCCAACAAGATAGTATCTAAGACGAGGAGCCAAGTCGCCAATCAGAGTGCTCGACAGAAGCTTGGCTTGTACGCCACTGCGGACTTTCGGTAGCACGTCACATTTCGCCTAGGAAAATGTAACACGTTTACTTTAACTAGGTACAGGGCAAATTTGTGTTTTCTCTCGCCATCTTGCTAAACTACAGACGAGTGTGCATGCGGGGAGCAAACTTGCAAAACCACATATGTCCACAAAACCATGAAAATTAAATTTAAACGTTCTTCTATGTAAGGCTGGTGAGCTTGTTGCTCAATATAATATAGTTAGATTAACTTTTAAAAAAATTACCTGTACCATTTAATGGTTAGATGAATTTTTTTATTTTCATTCAAAACTAGACATGTTCATCCTACTGTAATTTTGCATTCAAAACTAGAGCAAAATCCGCTTATTGAAAGGTGTAGATTTTCCTAATGCCGCCTCTAATATTTGTGTGTGTACTGGAATATATGCCAGAATTGATCCTGCTTTTCAACAAACAAGCTAATATTCCCTGCCCTCCTGAGACAAACACGGTGTACACATTCTTTTAAATTGTACCTGGAAGTAATGATCTGAGACCGCGATACAATATTTAATACGTGATTAATGCCTGTGAGCAAAGCATTAGTACGCTCTATTCACCGTGAACAATCTCTGCACACTTCCTAGCTGCAGTGAGCGATAGCAATGTGGGTTGAAGAGAGAAGCAGAATGCTCTCTCCACGGAGCAAGCGAGTGTTTCAAGGCGTGACCTTTTGTAAACATGGGAAGGTCACAGCCACCGCAGAAAAAAAGTTCTTGTGTGCTCTGCATTAGTGAGGCGACTCCAACCGTCAACCAAGCTCGTGCGAGATGTGTGCGTTGTAGAATAAATCACGTCATAAGAAATATAACCTTCGAATATCTTCATAATCTTGAACACTGACGTTAATTTTAGAATCATTTTGTGCACGGAGTTTAAATTCACGTTTTTATTACAACTCCTAGGGTAATATTTTAGTCTTAAGAGTGGCAGAAACGTATGTTTTAGGATGAATTTCTTTTGCTTTACTCTATACATAAACATCAGATATTCATTTTACTATTTCTTATTAGCGCTGTATCAAAATCAAGTGCCACTACTTCAATTCATTCGAGGTGAGAGACACATGTAGACAGCTGTAATGACTACATGCCAGTTGAATATTTCGGCTCCTTGCCACAAAAAATAGTCTGGTTGCTTTACATTTTTTCAGGATACCGCCGTACTAAACAAAACTTCTACAAAAAACGCAAAAATATTCTAATTATTTTTAAGCCGTACAATTTTGTAGCGAGTACCGAATTGTTGCTGTACCACGTAACATGATAGTTTCAAACACTTTGTATGTAAAAACAATTAAGTTTACTATGAAGAGTTGTGTGAAGGTCTGAAGCAATTTTTGTCGTGTTTACCTGATCACTCAGATGCTGGTGACAATCACAATACCCTCGTGACTGGCAAAAGAAAAAGAAAAAAAAAGAAGTTGACACCCACCAAAACATAATTAATGGAAACCATAACCATAAAATATTGTGAGTCCGAGTGATGAGTTACATCTTAAACCTTAAAGTTACTTAGAGGATCATACTAATATTTGTTTATCTCATTCTTGAAGACTCTGAACGAATAGAAAATTTTCTAGAACACAACCATAGACTCTCGCGCTACTTTGGCAGATGTATAGAGATGCATCCTGAATTTTACAGATTTTATCTAGGCCAGGATGAATGTGTAATTATACGAAAGCAGTTGTTCAGGAAAATTATTTTCGGGAACATCAGTACAGCAACAGATTATTTTTATGAAGATAATTTTTCATAGACTTGTTTCATTGCCTTACAGTATCATCTGCAGCTGTGCTTCATAGTTAATGGCAGCGTATCTTTGTTTAGAGAAAACACGCATTTGACTGAGCCAATGAGAACACAGTGTTACAAAATGGTTTATCTTGTAAGTCGTAATTATATTGGGGGTTCCTAAGTTATTATAAATTTGGGGGTTTCACTCAGATGGTAGCTACACTGTGGGATTATTTAGATATTATTTAAGGCTAAATGACTTTAAGACAATTGTGGTTAAACGGCATTTACTACATTTACTATGGCAGGTACTCTGAATACAAAATAGGTTACAATATGATCTATTTATTTAGGAGGGGAGCGCAATATTACTGATTATTAAAGTATTATATTAAGATGAGAGTTGCTGCCACATAACTAGATCTGACGACCTTACCGAAAGCTGGATTGATGAGGAGACGGCATCGACGGACGAGCACGCACCCGCCGGGGCTCGAGCCCGAGTCCCCGGCGGAGAACTGCACTGCTGTTGACCTGATGAGTGCTGGTGGACCACCGCTCGACGACCGACGACAGACAGACAGACCGAAGACAGACCGACAGACCCCCTTTGCTTGGTAACAGCGCCATATATCGGCGTGCTTGTCCTCGATATTGTGCAACCACGAGGGGGGAGGTGAGTTGCTGTCTTCCGTGGTTTCCCAACGCTGACCTGATTGCCGCTCGGCGACAGACGTCTTGCTGTCCGGCTTGCCAGGCAATATTGCAACATTACCCCCCAATTTTCGAAGAAGATCCGTCCCTGGATCTTTAGGCTGGTCCGAGATTGATGTGATAGTTGGACTCAAATCTGGATTTATTTCTGGCAGTGAGAATATTGAGAAGGTGGTTAAACTCTTCCATGTGGATAGGAATTACTTAGACGGATTAACTAGAGAAAGACGGATAACTAAGGTGAAGGAACTGCCTACTTGACGTTGACAGTCTGTATAAAAGCATCAGCTGTACTCTGCTGAACTAAGGTTGGCCAGTGTGTCCTTGAACTTGTGCAAGGCGTGCATAATTCTTCTACACGACCGCGGCAGACACAACGAGTGTGGTATCGCGAATCGCGCCAGCTGTACTAAATTGTTTTGTATATATGTGGCAACTAATTTGAAAACTATCCTTAGAAACTATAGTCTCATATTACATACAAGTTATAAAAAGGCAAAGTGTTACATTTAACATCATTAACTGGAAAACAATAATAATTGAAAACAATATCGCTCCCCTCTTACAAATGAAGTTTATGTTTACAATAAGTTTGCTGAAAGAGAATAATACAATGTATTAACAACAGAAATTACAAGATTGCATACTGTTACATACTATTAACTACTACCTAATAACATTTTTTGTGTACAGTTTCAGTCTTAGCTTTTTTTGTTTTATATATACTTAAATTTGGATCGCCATGGCGTAGGATTTGGACATAGAATAAGAAGGGAAGTTGAAATCTAGAAGTACATTTGATGATAATTATATTATGAAACAAAATCTGAATAAATAAATAAAATATAATATTTGCAGCTGCATACTAACCCCTAAATTTCAACTCTGTTGGGATCGGAATACAGGAAAACTTACGCTATTTGAATTCAACTAGGTATACCTAAGAACTAATAATTACAATTATGTTTTCTCTAAAATAGTATTTTTTTTGTAAGTGTACATAAATATAGTTTCTTTTTCACATGAAATTCAAATTGACGCTTCTATGTTCTTTTTATAGTAATTTATATTCTTATACATAACTGAAAATGTGGCTGTAATGTTCGTCTTAATTTTTACAAGTCAGATTTTTCTACTGTGTTAATATATTCACAAAACTCTAATTATCAATTACTTAGATTTTACTGTTCCTTGTATTTTAGGTATACATACATAAAAATTCATGTGTAACATTTACAGAAGCTATTGGTGGTTTTTTTCTTACAAGTGAACTGTATTGAGAACAAATTATACCAGTGACAAATACCTTACTATACGGATATGTATTTTGTATTTGTGGACAGCAATGTAATTTTTGTAGGCTCCTTAATACTTTCATGAAATTTAACATTTTTTTCTTACAAGTGAACTGTAATGAGAACAGATTAACCTGTGGTAATTATCTAACTATATAGATATACGTTTTTTTTGTAGACCAATACAATAAATAATTATTTTTAATTTAATTTTCAATTTTACTTTGAATTAATAGCTTTAGTTTTCTTTTTTTTTTACTTTAAGAAACAGGCTGTATTTATTATAAAATAAAATTCGAATATGTGTCTGTAGACTGAGGTGTGAATGTGTGGTGTAAAATTGTGACTGTGTGTTTTAATCTGTATAGGTCGACCTTGTGGAGTAGTATAGGCGTGTGTGTGTGTGTGTGTGTGTGTGTTAGTAGTGAAAAATTTGCGTCGAATTTACCTTGACGATGGAGAGAATTGAAATGTACAGTAAGGACCTTGTATGAGGACTGGTTGGCGTCTGTAGTTGGTGATGGTGGTGTTGGTATTGGTGTTGTTGACGTTGACGTTGCCTCCGGAGGACTTCGGCTCGATTCTCCGCGTGGTTGCTGTCTGCAATTGCTGTCCTTGGATTCTGTAACTTAAACATATTATCTTAGAGATAGCTGTAAATAAATGTATTTATTGTGTTTCACGGATAACTATTTGCTTTACTTTTGCTGTCCTTTAAATTTATAATAACAATGTTATTACTGTTCTGTGGAATAGCTCTTCCTCCATATTTAAATGTTATTTAGTTATAAAATTCTGAATCAAGTACCGAAATTGGTCTGCCTCTATTAAAACATTGCTCAGTGAAAATATAACATTATTCTTGTTACTCTGCGATGCCGTCACTATATTATTTTGTTAAATATTATACAAAGAAATTATTTAATCAATAAATTACTGTTAAAATTAATTAATATTGCCTACTGTGTGTGCATACTGGAACATTTATTAAATTATTATTATTATTATTATTAAATAATTTTTACTGTACCTATGACTTATGTAATAATTATATCAATGTTACCTACTGTGTGTGTATACCAGAATATTTATTATTTTATTATTAAATTATTTTAACTGTACCTATAGAGCACTGTGAAGATTACCTACTGTGTGTGCGTATACCGGAATATTTATTATTTTATTATTAAATTGTA
>PNEQ01041931.1:0-13991 GCA_003012365.1 Medauroidea extradentata
TTTGTTTATTAATGATATTGTACAACAATTAAAATTTGCTAATTGCCTATTATATGCTGATGACCTGAAAATATTTGCTAAAATTAATAATATAACCGATTGCATTAAACTTCAAGCTGATATTGACTTAGTCCGTAAGTGGTGCAAGAATAATAGTATGAATCTAAATTATGATAAAACTATCTGTATTACATTTACGCGTAAAACTAACCCTATAAAGTTTGACTACTTAGTAAATAATTACAAAATTTAACGTAATGATAATGTACATGATCTTGGAATATTATTAGATAGTAAACTTTATTTTCATTCACAAGTTGATAATTTAATCTCCAATGCTCATCGTACACTAGGGTTAATAAAATTCCTGACCTATAATGCTTCTTCTCCGGATTTCTTAATTAGCCTTTACTATGCTTTGATTAGATCCAAGCTAGAATAATGCTCTGTTATTTGGAATAGCATTACCATCACGGACTCGAATCGTATTGAGTCAGTACAATACAAATTATTTAAAACTATTTACATGAGATTCTCTCAACCGTTAATGCCTTTTAGCTATGTGGATATTCTTACTGATTTTAAGACAACCACTTTACATGCTCGTAGGATAGTTAATGATGCTCTATTTTTTATTAACTCCTTAGTTCTCCACACTATTAAACTAATAATGACCTAAGAAGTGTAAACAAAGCTAGATCTTTTGATGAACCTTCAGATGTTAACTTTCAATAGCGTTACAATCTTCGCACACATAGGTTGTTCCTTAGGTTGTATGGTTTATATTAAAAAGTGGCAGGAAACTATAAATTATGTGAAAGGAAAAAGTAACTAAGGTTTCAAAACCGCTCAATTTATTCCAAACCATCAACACTCAATTATTTTAATATAACTGCCACTGACGAACGACGATAATGATGTGACTCTCAGTACTGATATGCACAATAGTCCATAAGGTCATTTATTGTAGTTTTACAGTGATGAAGAAAATTCTTTTAAAATATCTAATGCCGATATTGAAGAATCGCTGCGTGGTTTTGTCACCAACATATGTTTATTTTTGCTTTAACAATATATTATTTTATGTTTTTACATCCAAAGTAACACAGATTTTGTTTTAAAATAAGCCAAAATCAATCAGAACATTTTTATAAGAGGGTTATACATTATTTGACAAAAGGCCGGCGTACAGTTGGACGCTATACTATTGCACAAATCCTCGGATTTTTTTCATTGCGTTCAAATTATTTGTTTTATTTGCACCGAAGAGAACAAAATAGGCTACCGATAATGGCATTAATTTAGCATTTTGTCTGCTGGCACGATTGGAAACTAATGTAATTGTAACGAAATATTGATGGTATATCACGTATATGTCATCGAGATCCCGTGTTCGCCCGTGTTGTGATTATTTTAATACTTCTGATAGCGAGAAGACGCGTTGTGTTAGTGAACCTCACATGTGTCACCGAAGAATTTTGGACGTTTTGACAAGAGATTCGTATGCTCTGTTGGCCTTTTCTCCTGGCGGTCTGTTTGTGTCGTACAAACCCATCCCGCTGTTCTTTCATACATTTACGTGACGATTGCTTTGAAAACAATCTGCCTGCGAAGTCTGATCTATCCAAACAACAACAAAACATTAAGAGTGTAAGATAGGAGTGAAACTGTGAATCTTAAATAACCAATCTTGTGAGGCGTTCCTACAACACATGACCTCATGTTGGAACCGGTGTTAACGTTAGAGTATGTCCCAAGTGTTACGAGACCCCAAGATTCGGCGTCTGTTATCCTGAAACAGTAACGGGTCACCGTTCCACAGCTCACATCATCCCACAACTAGGGCCCGTCAATATTTTGGTATAGCCTATCGATATTACCGATATAAAAATATAAAAAATTAACCGATATCAAGTTACTTAAATATAGATATATCGTTGTTACGATATTATCGGAATCATAAATGTATCGATATTATCAATGTACCAAAAACGACTTCGGTATTTAAACATACCGATAACTCGCAATTAATATAGCTAACGATATTATCGAAGTCAACGATATACCTAAAACGACTTTGGTATTTAAACATACCGGTAACTTTATCAATATATCGATAACTACCAATATTGAAACCGAAAGTGACCGATATATAATTTTCTAAATGTAATTACATCAGTATCACAATATTTCCAAAACCATCGGTATACCGATATTTCCGATATGTTGGAAACACACGATACTATCGAAATTAACAATCCCTTCGAAACTGACGGTTTCATTGATAATATTTTGGACCTATCTTATCGAAATTGAAATTATTATCGTAATAAGCATTATTATCTAAACCAATATATCACTGGAATCATTACTGGACGGTATAGTAACTGTACAAGGCCAATATTGTTTGCGTTTGGTAAATTTGCAATATTTTTATTAGTCATTGCCAATGAAATTTTCCATTATTTTGGTGATGACATGAGATATTCTAAATATTATAAAGGTGTAATCTAAATAATTAATGCCATCACTGTCGCTGTTTAGGTTTACCATCGGTAATTCTATTTAGTCTCACATCATCTTAGTCAGCTATATATTTGTTTTCTTTGTTATCATTTCACGTATTAATATGTGTCAATTTACAGGTTTCTCTGAAATTTCTATGCCACTGATTGCACTATGTTGATTAGACGTGTCACATGAGCGATAAACATAAATACAAGTTTTTTTTTTTTTTTCGCGATTCAAAAAAGCGAAATCGAAAAGTTGATATTAAAAATTTATGCTACCGACATATCGATATACCGAAATGTTACAATGTTTTCTATGCCATCGATGTAACGAAGTATTCGTGTTATCGATATTAACGATATACAGAACAGTTATGGTATTACTGATATATCGAAATTTTACGGTATTATCAATATCATCTATAAACTGAAAATACCGCATATGTAGTTGAATTTCATATTGATATCACAATTTATGATATATCGAGCAGCCCTGCCCACCACCTCTCTAGACGAACGGTTTTTAATATAACGATGTATTTCCCTCTGTGATCATAGGCTATCGTTAACACTAGTTCAGAAATTATGTGTGTAAAATCGTTCTGTAACAGGGATGCATAAATTGACAACGGGTGCATCGATATTCAACCGTGAATATTAAGTCTATGTTCTAGCTTATCTGTATCGCATTCGATTGCTTTTGTATTCGGTCTTTAAGGAGGCGGTTCGTATAAAAATTTTTTCTTTAATAATTGTCATGTTTTGCAAAGTATGGTTTGTTTTGTAGATATACATGGTACAAATTTTTATTATAATGATTACCTTTTTTGCTTTCGCAGTTTTTTTAATGGCATGTCATTGACCAACTTTGCATAAACCGGATTTATGCGTTGAAAGGAAACCAACAGACTTATTGAAATTAAATAATCCACACTGAAGAACTGTGTCACGGACTTCGCCAAAATTGTTAGTTTTGTATTTTTTTTTTTTTTTTTTCAGAAAATTTGACTTTTTTTATTTTAAATTCAGTAAAATTTTTAATATACAAACAAATCAATGCGGTTTTAATATGTATCTTGACATAGCCCGTGACACTGTTCTTCAGTATGAATAATATTATTTCGGTAAGTCAGTTGGTTTTCCTTTAACGCGAAAACCGGTTTATACAAATACGGACTTTGACATTCCGTTATACAAAAGCCATGAAAAATAAAATAATTTAGTTTCCATAAAATAAATTGTCAGTATGATTGTCTACAAAACAAACCATGTTTCGTACAAACACAAAAATTAATAAAACTATTAAAAATGTTGACGAACGGCCCCAATAATACTTATGAGGATGCAGTGGTGTGCCTATGAGCATCGATGGAAATGTTAAGACGCCCGCATACAAGTAGTATGTTTGTTAATATGCCATGCAGAATCATAGCAAGAAAATTTTATGTAACTTTCAGAAATTTTCTTGCAATGATTCTGCATGACAAATTAATGAAAGATTACATTATTATTTATGTCAAGAACTTTACCAAGAATGTATACTATGCTTTGTCGAATATAAATTTTTGCTAATAAAATTTTAATAAATGTTATGGTTCAACAACTGAAAATACAAAAAAAAATTGTCTAATACTCCCCCTTAAGGCGGCCGCCTACCTCACGCTTCAAATGCGTTGCAGTGTGTTCGTAAACAGGTTTTATCTACGAAACGATTCCACGTGTGCCCATAGTGCCAACGTACGAAAAGAAAACAAATTTCAGACAAGGTCGGAATCTCACTGTTAAGAACCACGCTCATTAAAAAAACTGTTTTTAAACCCTCCAACATGGCTAAAAACGCCCTTTTCAGACTGCCGTGCTTCAAAATGTACTAACCGGATGTCCGTGAAACTCAGATTGCAACCTGCACTAAACTTATTTTCAGACTTTCCACCAATTAAATTATATGGTCACCGCTTAGTTTCCCATAGTAAAGACCGTTCGGCGGGAAGCTTGCACGCTAGTTCAGCGCTTGGCTCGTTGAGGTGACGCGACACGTGATGTTCGCTTCAAGGTCGACCTTACTGCTCCGTCGCTTTTGAGCCTCTCAAGCACGGGTAGGCGGCGCCCTTAAGAGTGGCGTAAACGGGAGTGTTCCAAAATAATTCTTCTGCCAGCAACACCGTCGACCACGTTACCAATAAGCGACGTCTCCGGGAATATAGCAGTGATAAGTGTGGTGGGAGTCTAGTTGTCTGGCCACTACGTCACTATAGTCCTCTAGTTTACTGCACAGGTATATTCCGACAGTGATTCGTGGGAGCCTGGTGTCACTGAGTTACATTACAGACATCCTGTGACTTCGTGTTACATCACCACACATAATATAGCTTCTTGGCAGTCTTTTAATATTACGAAGGCCGTACAAGCACGACACATGTTCTAATGGTTGCCTATGTCCTGTCGGGAATTCTCGTGGGCATCCTTTTTCTACTATTTGCCCCCCAGAACACGTAATGCATTGTATATTTGTCATATTTGTCACATTACCTCCATGCTGAATATGTAGGGTCATTTACAATAGCCGTATGTTAGCTTTCATTAGAAAAGGATACTGTACTTGACTAAGTACATCTTTTTACCTGGAGCTAACAGAATGTCCACACTATCGTTTGTTTTTGGCCATGTTTCTTCTATTGTAATAATCACTGAAGAAAATTCACAACATTCTGTTGACTTTTATTTTCGTAGCTTCCTTTGAATACTTATTTATTTTCTCCAATGTAGCAGTTGGCTTACTCAGCTTAATATATGGTTTTAGAACACATTATATATTTTGCATTTTTTTGTATCTTAATTAATGTTACTGATGACCGCAATTATTTACATTTCGAATCTGTAGTTTCGTTTATAGAGATTTTTTTTTCTCTTGTTAAGTCACTTTATTTTTCTTATCTAACTATCTAAAATGATTTGCTGGCCAAAGGAACGATCTGATAGGTACTATGTAATGCTACTTGACCCCCAATTCGGGAAAAATAAATTTATAATGTTAAAGAGCTAAATGAATCATACATGCAACATGAATCATTCAGTGAAGTTGGATACATTTTACTTTGTAAAAGATAAAAAATATTTCTCATATAATTAAACTCGGCCCTGTTTCGAATTACTTTAAAACTACTCTTAACCCAGTAGTTTAACGCGGTAAATTCTTCTTAAATTCTAGTTTTGAAGTAGAGCTTGCAAGTAAGACTTGCTAACGTACTAAAAAAAAATATTGGTTTTAGTAGGCAGTCAACTAACATGTGTTAAAAACTCTCTTCCACACATATACTTAAAAATTAGTAACCGTATTTTCAAACACTTTATTCGGGAAATAGTTTCGCTAGAAATGTTAAACATTTGTTCCTAAAGCCAATTAAACAGGAATATTATCGGAGTTCTTAACAGATCCAGTCGAACTACTTGTTCTTCGTCATTCCTTATTTATCACCATGAAAGCAGGCTCTCCGACCACTATAGCGGAAACGAGGCAAAGATACGTCGCCCAGGCAAGATCTACAACAACCTTCCACAGCTCTTCCATTGTTTCATTATCGCCCGCCAGCCATTGTACCCTACACTATTGTACCGTATGACGTAATTCCCTCCAACGAGACAGGTGAACACCGTAATGAATTCAGCGCAGAGTGGAGGCGTGAAACGAAGATTGGGGTGGAACAAGACATTCTCTTCAGAGATCTTACAGCAACTCGCGAGGCATAATTAGGGACTTTAATTATAAGAGCCTGCTTGCTTTGTGCACGTGTGCAAACAAAGGCGCGCACGCGGAGGAATATAATCAGCTGGATGATAGTCGAGGTGGTATTTATTTGGTCTTTGTAAAACCCATGAGCCAGAGTTGTGCGCGCTCAAGTGATAAAATTAATTAAATCCTTACCTGGGTTGCGTTCCCCGTAATAATTTCAATTTATAACAGTGCATGCTTGTGAAACTGGTTTCTTCTTATCAGACAGACCCGCTAACGTTTATCATTCATTTTATAATGTTGCTATTAGGACTGAAATGTTATCAACGTGGCTCTCCACAGAACTGAGAATGTAAAGGATGTTTAGTGAATTTTACCCGGTACTGAACAAGCCAATCATTTCTTCTTGCGCTGGCAACGTTTAAAAAAATACTAATATCTCTAAACGGTATGTCTGAAACTTAGAAAATAAGTACTAATACTACAGCAAGAGTTCAGTTGAATAAAGTTTTGAGTGCCACTAAGGAATTCTTTTAAGAGAAATTCATTTTTAGCTGCAGGTGTCTGAACGATTATCTGAGTTTGACTATTTACAATTTTATTTCCATATTACACTTAACACTGTGTAATTACATATTCGCCAGAAGTACCCGTTTACTGAATTACCTCATTCATATCGCCGTTGTATTACTTAACGAAATAAAAAAAACTGTTCTCATAATCTAAATAGCAACATTTATATTCAGATCCTCTTTATGTGTTAACGTCATTCACCAGTCTCAGTTCTATAAACAACGTGAGTAATGTAATTTACTGAGTATCTTTGAATACGGCGTTCAGCTTCCAACTGCTGTGCATTAGTATCAGTATTCTAGCCTTAGTCTTCTGGTTGAGCGGTTACTCTGCGTACACTGCTTTAACATCGATGCAGAACGCAACATCGGCAGTAAAACAGTTTTGACTGTGAGACTATCGTCCAGCGGAATGAAACTCCACGTACATACATTATTTGTTTGGCATAGCTAGCGTCACCGATAGTGGAAATGTAATATAATCCAGTCTCGAAAAGAGCGCAGGTCTGGTAACCGCGCTGGCCAGGAAGTTCGGCGAACATCTTGGAAAGCACACTGAGATACACGGGGGCGACGCTGTCCTGTTGGAACACATCATCCTATTCTTATTCTTTATGGCATAGCAGACATAAAAACATCTAGGACTTCCTGTTAAAATATTGTAGGTTAAGGCTTCACACACCTCGATTTTCGGGGCTAGGGGTGGCCGAATGGTCAGACCATTCGCCTCCCACCAAGGCGATTAGGGTTCGATTCCCAGTGGGGTACGTCCACCGTTATTCATATGAGGGAATCGTGCCGGACAATGCCGCTCGTCAGTGGATTTTCTCGAGGATTTCCCGTTTCCCCCGCCCCTTCATTTCGGCGCCGCTCCATGCTCACCTCATGTCACCCCTTACCAGCGCTGAAAATCCTCGATGTTGAGAGCTGACCAAAATCTCTCACACATACGCACACCATGGTTATCGAATCGCGCAGGACGACGTCGTTGGTCGGTGGGTTTTCTCGAGGATTTCCCGTTTCCCCCGCCCTTTCATTTCGGCGCCGCTCCATGCGACTTTTTCATGTCTCTAGCCATACAGCGTCTGCTCATAAACATTCTCTGAAGTGGCCACTGGGTCTGAAAACATAAATTTATCACAAAAAATTATACCTCAATACAGGTTAAAAGTGAAACACATATTCACCCACACATGCACCGAAAAATTTATATGACTGCTGATTTTATTAATGTTTTATTTGTTTTACTTTGCTACAGAAAACTTGCCAGAAGTAGAGTTAAATGTTTCTTGCAGGCGTACTGTGTCCAAAACATGTCACTTTGTTTATACATCTAAAATCACACTGATAATGAATAATAACAGATTTTTCAGTGACGACTTTATTTGTCTTTAGTTGTTTTCGGTAACATGCTTATTTCCGAGGACGTAATTTTCACGGCACGCTCTATTGAAAGCCTAAAAAGTTAATTGTTTCTATGGAATACTAAAAAAAATTTTAGTGACAGCACGTTCAGACTACACAACATATTATATACTGATTTCTGTCGCAGCAACCATAACTATATACTGATTTCCTCATAATTCAGTTATTCTTATGTTTCTGGATTATTTCTTCACGCTGAATCAGAAATATAATTTATACGAGAAAATTTACACCTGTTTGAAGACTACTGTTTCTCTGATTAAATACAGCTCTTTCAAACGGCGTGTATCTATGAAAGACATATATGTACAGACAGCAGTGAGCTGTTTATCCTCGTGCCTCAAAATATATTTTAAAAATTAACACAGAAATCATTAGCCAAATAAAATATTTCGTCCAATGAAACGCTTTTTGTGTGACATTAATGTAATCTACGTTTTTCACTTGTGTTTTGATTGTTTTGCTTAAGCCGAAAACAGGTTACATGATGTATTACACAATTATGTATTTTAATATAACTTTACTCATGCGCACGAATATTGTCTTAGACGTGTTATGTAATACATAGAGCCCACGGTTTTTGGTGAAAAGAATTGTGCAACAGTTTGTGTCAATGCCTTATGTGTACATAGGCTTGCTTCATGGTCAGTGATTGGCTGTTTTTAACTCTCAGCGTCTAGGGCTCTACCCGCAAATCACAGACGTGTGGTGTCGCAGAAACCTTGTTCCTGTTGGCTCAGTCAAATGAGCCACGTTTGTGCAATAATTATAAATGATGGACATAGTTCATAGCGGGAAAACTTGACTGTTTGCTGGATTTCAACACACGTTCAGCTTACCAGGAGAATACTGGTTTAGCTTGTACTTGGAACTGTTACCCTATTTGACTGAGCCTGTAAGAGTCCCGATATTGTAATATTTGATGTATGTTATTGGTCTGCAGACCGTTACGTTGTGTCAGAGTACATTGCCCAATCATACATGTTGCAAGAAACAGCAATGTTTTCAAGGGTATCTTGGCACAAAACATTTTCGCGATATACCATCATCTCTAGCAATAATACATTCTGCTAATAACCATGAAGCACAGCTGCAGGTAAGTCATTCAAGCAAACTGTTGCAGAATTATTTTTTACCAAAAATCGTGGGCTCTAGTAATACATTATAAATACGGGACGTATAGGTTGACACGGCTATGTGTTTACTGCAGAGAGCAGCGACCTATATGATGTAGGCGGATGTGTTAATCTACAGCTTTGCACGCGTCCCTTGGCGTCGTTTAGCGCGTCGTGGCGCCAGGACCTACCAAGCAGGGGCTGATTGCACCCCTGAGGCGTACCACCACCCCTCCCCCTTCCTGTGCATTAGTGAGGGTACTTCTCCCAACCTCCCCCAGCAATCGACCGCGGAGAGGGTAGGACAGGGGCTGTAGACATATAAACCCCAGTGGAAAGCCGAACCTCTCATCAAATGGCTACTGTCGTATGGTGTTCGCTTTAACTTTAACGTATTGTAGCGTGGTGTGTTTTAAATTCATTATCACTGTTTCTGCTACGTCGTCATGGATCGTGATTTATAAAGAGGAGAGGTCGATGCTACATTCATCCAACATATATTTTACGTCCACCACTGGAGTGGCGAATCTTGTGCAAGCTGTTATATCACTCTTAATTCGTTTGATTTTTTACTAAAGGCTAGTCGTCCTTTGCGTAACTAACTAAATGAATAAAAAATATTGTGCTTGTGTCGATGATTCTTAAAATTTATTTTGGAATAAACACATTCCGTGTATTTCCACCAAAACCATCAGAATCGCGATTATTACAAGTTTCATACAACAGTTATATTTACTAGCGGTTACATTCTTTAGAGGAAAATCACAGAACCCATATAAATGTTACACGAACGCAGAACATCATGAATCTACAGACACATATTAACGATTCATTTGTTTGAGATAAGACAATATAAAGTGTGAGCCGTATAAATACCAGAACAGGTAATGTAACATTTAGATATATTTTTACTCATTGTCCGTCAGTACAGACTTGACATAACTAATATTTAACTGTCTGGTAGGCGAATCATACATAAAAGTAACCAAATTTGTGGCAACGATGTATTTACAATTTAAAATACAAAATGTATTTCCCTTCTGTGCCCGTCGAGTGTGAAAGACACCTACAAACTGAAGCAGGTTATTACTTTAGGGAAATATAAGACGAAAATATACGAATTACTTTTCCCAAAATTGAATACTGAGGCCACAAAAGTTGAATATTGAAATGTTTTTAAAGTAAATATTATAGAACTCTTTTGAAACTAAGCAACTAGACTACGGATAGTGTTTTGTGTAATGTTCTTCATTAACATCGAGAAACAAGGTTCCTAATACCATCTTCTTTCAATGGGGAACTAGGAGTAACCACCATGCGTTTCAATGAAATAGTTTAACAAACGACTGTACGATATTTTCGTTTATGTATTATTTATTATCAGGTATGAATAAACACAAAAGGGTGTCTTGTTCGAACACTCTAGGGTGAGCTGTTCTCAATAAATCTTTGACAACATTATTCAGAACAGAAAGCGAGTGGCCTGGCAGGTAATCAACCCACAACACACAGGACGTGTACCTGTGATGAAAGACAGGCGTGTTTTCATTCAACAGCCACGATACTGACCGTTAGTTACTCGTGTATACGCCGTTCACGATAAAGTGAGCACTGCATAAAGTTTTCTTTCAGCCGTTTTGCAGTTGTCTTTACTATATTTGACATGAAAACTTTCATGTAACTAATAACCAGTGTAAACATTTCAACACTCTTACAAGTTAACCTATAATGGCCCAATAAAACATACTTTTAATTAATTACAAGTTCTGCTGATTGCTCAGTTTATAGTGAACAGCCTATACAGAACTATTTGCGTGTCGAAATTACAGCGGGCGCTGTCGGTGTTATATCATATGGTTAAGAGGGTAGTATCCAAAATTCTTAATGTCGTATCACGTACACGTCTGATTATGTTCATTAAATGTAAAATACCAGGATTAGTCTGAAAAATACAAATGCCACTTACTTATTCCTTACAAAAATGTTAACCAAATTATACATGTAACTTATTGACTACAAGGCTTGGCAAGGATAGAAGCAATTCTTGAATGTGGAGCTAAAACCTGTGTTTATATTTATATCTCAGAAAGTATTTGTAATGGGAGACTGACATTTAATGTAATGTGTATTTGGACAAATTTCTGCATCATCTACAAAACCCGTCCCGCTATCACAATTTATCACAGAAAAAAAATATGAGTTACAAACCTGTTGCCACATTGAAACTCGTAAAGCTAAAGACCTTATCGATTTGTTTTAGCTATCGGTTACCAATCAGCTCGTAGGAACATGCCCCGCGTGTTGTAGACTGCCTACCTGTCAGGCAACGTGCTCTCTGTTTGGAACAATGTCGCCACGGATTTATCGAAAACATTTTATAAAAATGTGTTTAAACATCGTGACATTTTATGTTAATTCAGACGTGCTGATTAGTAATGCATAGAGAAAAATATCTGACAAATGTTTCTTAAAAAGTTTCATGCACGTACAGGGCGGTTATCCATAATCCTCCTATGATATCATCAAATGCATAACTGATAATATACATTACATGAAAAACTATTCGTAAATTGATAATTTAGTCACAAATGGTTTTTAAATTATTTAATGTTATTTAAAACTCGGAATATTGTCATGGCACAGCCACCTTAATAGTATAGTTCGGAGACGAGAGTTTGTTGTATTTTCCTAAGAAATTACCTGCCGTCTTTTTTGGGTGCCTTGCATACTCAACCTGTATACAAATTGTTGCTTTGCGTAAACCTGTGGAGTAATAAGTTATACATGAAGTGGTTTCTAAAGTATAATTGGATGGTGTTATGCATGAATAGACTATGTGACAGTTTAAAGTTATCAGTAAAACATGCTGCAAGTTTTTTTTTATTGAAACAGTTTTACAAAAAGTATATTAGTATTGTAAATCCAATATTCATAATCACAGGATATTGGAGTAAAATACTTTTTATAAGACCGTTTCAATGCCGACATGTGTTTTATACCAAACTAGCAATTGGCACATAGTCTCTTCATGCACAACGCTGTACAATTTTAAGTCGCTTAAAAATCTAAATTTAAGAGAGCACTGTCCTCTTAGTAACCTGTATTAGGAACAACGATATATATATATATATATATATATATATATATATATATATATATATATATATATATATATATATATATATATATATATATATATATATATATATATATATATATATATATATATATATATATATATATATATATATATATATATATAGAGAGAGAGAGAGAGAGAGAGCTAAGAAATAACATTTTTCTACCCTTGCTTATGTTACACACATTCTCCCCCGGCATGTTAGCCTCCTACCAAACCTTGCTGCTAGAAAATCCCACAGATTGGCAACACATAGTTACGCGGCTAGTTGAATGTATCTATGAGTTATATGTAGATTGTGTTGTCTGCGCTCAGTTCAATATTCCAACTAGAGGTGGGGTGAACTATCTACCTGAAACTTAACTGTACAGTTTGCGGTAAATTTTTTTATAGCCGAAGCCAAAGTATCACGCATAGCAGCCTGCGTCTTCATGTGCGATGTGACTATACATTATAAAATTTAACGGTTAATAGCTACGCAATAAGAGTTTATCATGCACTCAGGAACACATGTTAAGTATGAACAGTTCACAATAAAATATTTAAGTCTTAATGCCAGTCAACGGAAACAAGCGGCAATAACACTATCAGAAGGTGGCGACGTGAACTACATATTTGGCGGTGTGTTATTGTTTGATAGGTTTTTTGCAAGATATCGTGTTCTGCTCTTTCATTCAGACAGAAATCAGTGAAATTAAATGAAGGAATGATATATATTACTTTGAAAATAATTTTGACCGATGATGCTACTTCTCTGCGTCGTAGATGGGTTATGCTTTGCCCTGGTCGGCCGCCATCCCATTAAATATACGAAATGTAACTGTTTTAGCTTAACATTTAAGAATATCGTACCCAAGCTTAGGTCCTACTAAGTTATGTAGGAAACATTCGTATTGAACGACGCACTTTCAGATTCTCTATGCACAACATAACGCCTAAGTTAATTCTTAAGATTTCAATTGAAACTATGGTTTCAAAAACGACCGAAGTTCAGAAATAAAACTTGTTCAGGAGAAGGAAACAAACCAAATAGTATATGAACTACGGTGTTCATCTGGCCTCTAATGCAGCAACAAAGAGATAATTAGGTGTTATTTACATCATTCATCAGTTCATACTACTACTTACAGTAGTAATACCATTTTGGTAAAAGTGTGGGCCTGGGTAGTTTTGGAAATACATTTTTTAGTAAACTTACCCGTCTTAAGAGGGAATGTTAGACAATATTGTTGTATTTTCAGTTTTTGAGCTATAAGACTTATTCAACTGGTATTATCAAAAATTTATCTTCCACAAAGCATAGTGTTGCGTGCCATGTTCCTGGAGGCCAGTGGTCGGCGGCTGTTTCGTAACACCTTGAGGGCTGGCCGATGACTCAAAGCCCGGGTGGCTCATAGTGGGAAAACCGCCGCACCTACATCATAGATACCTGTCCCAACTGCGTCTTAACCCTTCGAGGGTGGCCTACGTGACTGCTAGCATATCCGAAACATGATGAAA